>JAOVYW010010694.1:0-10492 GCA_025775045.1 Hiodon tergisus
TCTATCTATCTATCTATCTATCTATCTATCTATCTATCTATCTATCTATCTATCTATCTATCTATCTATCTTAATCTAGACAGTGTATTTATATCATTCCATCAAGTTAATGTGCTGACAGAGAAGGAAGTCTGCCACTCTGTGGTCACAGACTGATAGTTCACGTAACACGAATCAGCAGAGGTCTGCTGTCCACTCCCCGCCACAGCCAAGCATGTTATGTGTTTTCAATGGACTTTTAAAGGGTACCTTGGACAAAACTGTACTGTCGGCGTAATAATGCTTGCAAATCCAAAAGTAAATTCCAGTGCTGGAAAAGTGTTCTCTTTTAGAGTTAGGGTTAGGGTGCTCAGGGTGGAGCCGCATAATGCCAAGCCCTTGCACTTTCTTGTCCTAAGAGTAGGAATTCTGTAATAAGACATTAACAGGAAGAAAATCTGCAGTGTACTCTTTGTTTGTTTAAGCTCCTGCCTTTGCGCAAGGATTTGTCTTTTATAGGGCATTGATGTGACATAGTTAATTAAGACATTGAGTTTTATAGGGATTTGATGTGACTTAGTAAAGGATTTGTGTTTTAAATGGCAGTGATGTGACTTAGTAAAGGATTTGTGTTTTAAATGGCATTGATGTGAGTTAGTTAAGGACTTTTGTTTTATAGGGCAATGATGTGACTTAGTTAGTTAAGGATTTGTGTTTTATACCGCATTGATGCGACTTAGTTCAGGATTTGTGTTGGTGATCAGGTGGTTGCAGGATCCCGACATGGAAAATGTACTGCTATTATATTCTTAAACCAAATGCTTCACTAAGTTAATTGAGGTAGTTTAAAAGAATGCATCGGAGAATAAATTATAGTCTAATCTCCACGAGCAAAGGAGTCCATGTTCACGATGCCAGACACGGTATCTAAAATCTTCCCAATGGTGGATGATCGGCAGAGCCAAAGTGCATGCCGGCCTGATGTTTTGGAACTCTCCCTCGCATGTCAAAATTTATTTTGGATCCTTGAGAAGTCCATTACCCCAAACGTGCTTTGACATTTCAATTCCATTATTTATTTGCCTGCAGTTTTGCCAGAGGTGGCGGTATTTCTTTACAAGACTTCTCTGAAACATGCCGCCAATGGGTGCCATATATTTTTACTGGAAACTCATGTTCAGTGGCAGCAATTTAGGCAGGTCCTGAAGCTGGGTACCATGGAAGGTGTTGAGTCATTGTCTAATCATCTGACAGTCGTCTGGTGAATGTCTCCCCAACACCAGGTCACGCTCTGTACAGATGTCTAGAACCGGTTGACGGTAGACAAAAGGGATCTCCAGTCAACGTGAGGAACGGAGACATATTTATTCCCCCCTCAGCCACTCTCTGTTTTACTTTCCGTCCTTTCAGTTCTGGATCTAGACTTGTTTCCATGGGAACGCTAAAGAGGTGTCAGGAAGCAGGATTGTGGGAGACTAGCCTGATTTTTTTGTTTCAGAAGTCTTTGAAATGAACACCTCTGCTGGGAAGATTTCGTTCTGCTCTCTGAAATTAGAAAACCACAAATTTCCTTACTAAACGACACAATTTCCCAGATTACTTCATATGTGTTTTTTATGGAAAACTATTCGCCTTTCAATTATCTTTCTTTCAATTAAGAAACTTTCCCAAGACATGGTATGACTTGAACAATGCGGTTTTGAAGAGTGAGAAACCAGCATACATCCAGGGTGAGGTAATTCACAGAACTCACCAGGAACTGGCAGGGGTTTAGCATCTGAATGAAAGTTTTGATTCGGTCTGTGTCCATTGAAGGATGTGTTCTGGAAATGCATACATCTCTGCGTGAGTATCTGGACTCAGCACGTGGCTGCCTCATTTCAAAACGAGAGATGAATGAAGTGAAGCATGAGTTTTTTTCCGTGTTATTATTACCCATACTAATGCTTACTCTGTCGCTGTTTTTTGTAAAACAAGACTTTAAAAAAAATTATTATCATTATTCCATATTAAAATACAATGAATAATAAATAATCAAATGAATGAATACCATTCTGGATTAATTAAATATTACAAAAGTGCCAAAGTCTTATGGTAACTTGTACACAGTGAGACAGGTAGTAAAGAGGAGTTACGGTGGATGAGAAGTTATAGGCAGTGTTCAGGGGTAATTTAGACTAACATACTTCACAGGTTTCATTAAAAGGATACATTTCAACATGGAAGATACATCTCATTGAATTTTGAATTGACTGCAGACCATTTTAATTGTGCTCATACTGCGTGCCAAATGGAACATAAAACATCATTATTATATAAACATATATTATTATTTTATATAAATGTGTATATAACTTTAACACTTTATCACATTATATTTTTTACATTTATGGAAACATTGTGTCAACAAGTACAAATCTTTTAAACAGTCAGAAAATATTGAATAATTATGTTAATTTTGGAAATGTTTCGTACATTTAACAGTTGTTTGTAAATGTTTCAATGTGTAGTACAACTAATTACAATAAAAATAATAATACTAATGATAATAATAATGATAATGATTTAAGATTTATTTAGAAGGGGCTCTTCTCTAGATTTTAGAATAATACTGAATGTAGAATTATTATAAGTTTACTGCTTAAACTTGCAAGTCCTACATTGTTTGTTGGCAGACTTCAGAAGCAGCCCTGTCTGAATAAATCTTTTTCTCATGTGTCCCCCACCTCAACCCCATCCCTCGAAAAAAACCTGCATCACCCCAGACAAATATATGTTATTATAGCTTGGGGTTTATCACCACACACTCTGGCCCGCAGATGGAGAAGAAAAAATAGGCTTGATAAATTTCCCTAGGAGCCGAAGGGAAGCGTCAAACAGAGCCAGGAGCAGTACTGCAACAGACAGAGCAAACCATTCCTCACATCCCTCCCAGAACCAGAGCAAACTGACACACGCAGGAAAGGTCACCCCAAGTCATCCAGTCTGGCACCAGGGCCAGCTGACATTTAAAGACTTTTGATGCCAGTTAAAAAGGGACTGTGATCAAGAGCTGTTGGCTCATCTGCTGTTTCTTTCTCTTTTTCCATGAGAAATAAAACAGACAGGTATTGCATCTTGCAGTTTGCAAGTGTACCATCTTGGTTGGACTTCAAATATGGACAAAGTCCCATGTATACTTTAGCATGCATAACACATCACATGTAAAGGCCTATAGGAACCGAAACACAGAAGTCTTAAATGCTGTGCATTTCCTAATCCTTACAATTAAATTTGCAGAAATTGTGAAAAATGTAGTGTCTTTTTTATTCACACCTAATCTCTACAATTCAAATATAGGCCAACATTTTTTGTGAAAGAAAATGAATTAAAGATATATAATATAATTTTTTTGATTAATCGAAAGGTAAAGACTAAGAATTTCTACTATTTCTACTTGACTCCAAGTATGAATTCCATTATATTCCATAAAAAACATAAAAAAGGGAGCTACGGATATCAGGATTTTATGTTGGTTACATAGTTCACTCGGAAAATTGTGTTACATATAAAATTGTTATTTCACACGTCGTCTCGACTTGGAAGCACCACCGAGTGGGAAATGGCCAGAACCATAAGACGCACGCCCTGCTTCGCACATGCAATTCTCTACACCCTCTGCATTTCTTTTTCATTACAGTACACATCTTCGGTCATAGCATCAAAAGAATGAAACGCAACGAAAAGGAAAGGTCTCAAAAGAACCTCAGATGACGGGGGTGCTCACCCAAAGTCTCCGGGTGGGAATTCCTCGCCAGAAAGAAGCCCCTGCCACTGTCTGCGGCCCTCTGATTGATTGAGCTCTCTCTGAGGCCTCCACTACAACACAGACTGAGAACAAAGTTTTGCCTGGCGCTCAGCTTTGTGGTGTTCAGCGGAGTAGCACTGGCGCAAAGCCCCTGGCTGCGCGATCACACGCGCAGAACATTCGGAGTGGCAGACAGCCCTGACTCCTCCACCAGACAGCAAGCCACTTGGCTTCGCCACAAATCTACGCTGGAAGCAAGCTGGGCTGACGCTTCAGGAGAAAGAATGAGAACTCTCATGTAACATCTCGGAGCACTCCTGCACACTCATCAAGCACATTGCCTTTGATCTTTTTTTAAATAATAATTTTGTCGCTTGTAAACCTGTCATTCGTACAAACAGTTTTTTATCCAACCACAGTGCACAAAGAAAGGCAGTGCTAAAAAATGCATTCAAAAACTACTCTATTGAACATGGGCAACAAACATTCCATAAGTGATATCTATATCATTGTCAATAACGAACAGATGTTAAATTATCTTCCGTTAGGGGTCCAAAACGGACCGAAGTGTCTTTGGTATAACAACAGGGAGCTTTGAGAAGAAAGCAGCCCCATGGTAATCTGAAAGTGGCTAGATAACACAAAAATACATTGTAGGTTTGATGTTTGTGTGTAAAGAGTGCTTGTTCTAAACTGTTGCAAATCACAGAGACTGTTACAAGTTACCAGTGTTAAAGGAATGCGTGAGCACATACATTTTATACATAGTCATAGTTCTGTCGGCGGTTATGGTTGCTAAACAGAAATTCTCTTTGACTCACTATAAATCACAAGCCAGAGCTTATGTGAGACAGACGGTAGGGTGCATTTACATAAGATTTGTGAGACAGAAGTTTGTCTCACAAATCTTATGTGGCCATACATGGGAGAGATGTCTCAGTCAAACGGCCCCTTCACTTATCACCACTACTGTTTGTTGGTGTCTGACTTGACTATTTACAAAATCTGTCTCCCTGTCTGTAGCCATTCCACCCCAGTCAGTTTCCTGAAAATAAACGGTGGCAGTTCTACACATGTACATCCACATGAACTACACACACGGGGCGAAGGGGACACAAAGAAGCCAGTATGAGCCCTGGTGATCTCAACGAGGTTCTCATTTTCGTGATGGGCAAGGGGCCACTGTTCTAATCAAGCCCACACATGAACAGGTCTCACCTCACCCACAATGGGTGACTGGAAAATACAGTCGGTTAGACTAATTCCTTTATAGATCAGTCATGGACTGGTGTATTAAAAACCTAAATTAAAAATGAAAGGGGCACACAATGGAAAAGTCACAGGCTGGTCCATTGTCTTCATCACAGTTTGAACACGTCCTGTAATGAACGGTGAAACATTATCTCAGCTCACCACATCAGGTTATTTTATGAAAATGCCCACTTTGCGCCTTCACAGACAAAATATATATTTTTACAAAAGAACATAAAAGTTTTCACATTCATTAATGGCATATTACAGATCATTTGGAAGGCAATTAAGGCATAAGGATGTCTCTCTGCTATGCCAGAAGATCAAACTACCTCGTTTTAAAACGCCTGTAGGCACAAACGATTAAATGCCCATTAGACCTCTAAACAGGGTAATTTAATCAGATCAGGGCCATCCCCAGGATGAAACAAAAAATGTATTACGGTATTTGTTTTAATAGGTTAGGGATTGATCAATTGTTGGCATAATGTGATATTCCAATGCTCCCCGCAATAACAGTGTTCCAACATGGAACATTAATCAATCCCTGAGCCCCACAGGGGCATCAGGTTCAGGCTCCAGTGTTTCCAGGGTTTGTTTTAAAATACCGAACCCATGAGCATCTCAGACTGTGCAGAAATATTTTAGACACATATTGTGCAAACATTCCCAGAGCTGCGAGCCAGTGTACACATCACCCCGGCTACCCTGTTCCTGCCGGTTCGCGCTCAAGGCCTGTGCTGGAGGCAGACAAGTCACGGTTACCCGAGTCTCGTTTGCATTCAGCCATCCAGGGCTATAAAAGGGGGAGAATTCCCCCGTGGCCCATTCCACAATGCCTACCGCGGGTAACACTGCACGAGCCGGGGGCCAAAGGCCTCCAGACCATTCACCCGCCGCTGAAGGTTCAGGGAGAACAGCTCCAGCTGGCCGCTGGTTCTCCTGACAATGCTCCGTACCTGAAGTAAGTGTATGTTTTCCATATGTACTGGGAGAATGAGCCCTTTGTCTGACGGCTTCGCTGGGTGTAAGCTTCCCAGTAGGATTCTAATTCAAGCATAATCATCTGCCCCATTTGAGGTCATCCCTGATTTGGAACACCCAATGCTTATTATTCAGTCCTGCAAAATAGTCCCTAAACGCCACGGCGACGGGCTCCTATGAGAGGTCTGAGCTCCCGAATATCACATTTCCAACTGGACCTCTGGCCAACACTGGCTGATCCATGGCTGGGAAACTTCACTGCAGTTCCCTCTTGTCCAGGATGTGCCTTTTATGTATGGGGTGAACAAGGATTCTCCAAATACCCCTGGCCCAGTGATGGCCGCACGAGGGATTTTCTGACTAGAGGAATGCCAAGCCAGGTTGAAACACATGATACTTTTTGGCAATATTTGTTTGCACAATAAAAGCACAGCTACTGTACAATTTTGACCATTGGGTCAATACTTTTTAATAGCCATCAAGAATACAGAAAGATTTTTTCCAATACTTTTCATAAAGTAACCTTTCTAAAGATGTTTGCCTGTTCTCGCTTGTAAAGCAAGTCTCCACAGAGCGTAGTACTTTCACTCAGAGCCTTAAGATGTAATTAACCTACTTTTAATTTTTTGAAAAAGTCCACTGAAACGAAACACTATATGTGGAATTACAAGGAGAGACTTCCTTTGAATGGCATCTAGTTGATCAGACATTAATCAACGCCACACTAAAAACTCCATTGAAGAACTACTGTTTTTTTCCAAGTGCCTTTTCTTAGTGTATAAGTCTCACACCTACTGCATAAGAGTCCACAGGCATGGTCTTGGTAGTTTTCAATTAACAGTCATAAGGAAACATAAGAGAATATTTCAGTGCAGCAGCAAGGGCATTCCATATTTAAATTAAAATATACTTTATTTATTCAAGAAACTTCGGATGTAAAGTAACGAATAAAATAAATTGATAGGTCACCGTTACATTGTTCTGCTACCAAAACATGCGCAGCGTTTCAAGTTATTGACACATGGCATCAATACTGTATTTGACTGAATTAAAAGAATTAACAAGACATTGCGAATTACATTGACACCAGTGTACTTGGCACCCCTTTGAAACAGACAAGGTGAAATACGTCAGTCTTGTTGAAGGAAGGCAGCTCTGTCTCATGCTGGCTGTATTTTTCTAGTAAATAAATCTAATGTGCCTTGTAGAAGCATGTGGAAGGGGTTGGGGGGGGCGCAATAGCCTGACCCCCTCCCCGTGTCGGAATCTAGCCTCGCTTGCAGACAGTGTGTAAATGTTTAGTCTGACGCGTTTTATTATAATGCCCCACTCCTCCAGCATCACCGCTGGCCGCTCACAAGCCCTGGTGACTGCTTGTTTTGCTCACACTCTCCCTTCCTAAAACCGCTCCTCTCTTGATGGCATTCCATGTTAAATAGGAAAACAAATTACCGCCGAGTGGTTCTTTCTGAGCTTTCTTCTGGGTGTCGGGAAGCTCTCCAGAATACATTTCCTTTTACTTGAAAGTGTTCACATATGCCGATATCTGAAATACTTCAGCATTTTGATATCGTGTTTTTTTCCCCCTATGGGGTAAGGGTTTTTTCCCCTCAAACCTGACAAGTAATATCCTGAACAAAGTACCTGACTCGGGAGACCACTTAATTTGTCTCCATAGCATGATCAATCATTTTCCTTTAAGTCAGAGAGGCTATCAATGAATTGGTCTAATCACACATACATCAAGACTTTCACTTCTCCTGTGTTAGATGGACGAGAGGTGGGCCCAGCGTGAATTTTTAAATATACTTTTTAAATATTTGGATAAACTATGCTGTCATGTGGATAATGTGTTGCATCTGAATATACATTCTTGAGCTCTTCGACAACCATACCCTTTACATTAGGGTTAACTTTCAGCAGTGAGTCACAATAGATATTGTGCAATTTAATCCAGTCATTCAGCATTAATTAATAAAGGAAAGATAAGATCTCATATGCAGAGAATGATTCAATACTGATGACATATCTTCGAGCAGAGCGGTCTCCAGTTTCTCCCATTCTCAATACAGCTAAAGTCAGACCTACCAGATAGACCACCATTTTGAACCACACACATTAAATTTGTACAAACATTTTCGGATGGTATAATATTTATTATTCAGTATAACCTTTATTTAACCTGTAACCTGTAATGGTTATCTTAAATTTAATATTGTATAATGTCATACGAAATGAGCTCATTCTATGTATTCATCATAAAAACTGTATAGTATATATGGACAGTATATTGAAAAGTGGATGGATCCTATCCCCCACCCTGCTTTGTGTAAAACCATGACCTATGGTCCTTAGCTTGACTGTGGATACTTCAGCAACACTGTAAACTGTGGAAAACGCTGCAAATGGAACTGTAAATAACTTGACCAGGGACCTCTTTCCCTTTTAATAAAGAGAGAGGATTTAGTTTCAGACACGCTGTCAGCCAAGTGTTGCCTTGTCAAATTTTATTGCCATTAGCCACGAGGACCGCGAGGTTTCGCCACCCTGTCCCGTGGCGGGATAGCTGCTCTTTTGGAGTATCCCCTACCTGCCCCACCCGGCCCGGGCCGGGTCCAGCTGAGCTTGGCGGCGGTACCGATTGTGTGGGCCGTCTTTCGACAGCACACTGTTTATGAGGTTTGACTTGGCGGGGGGACAGCTTTCAGCAGTGCGTCCAGGTCCAATGGACGGAGGGGTTTTGTGGTGAAGTAACTGAACTGGAATGACTGGGTCTCCCTCCCCCAGGGCACCCAACCCGGTGTCACGACAGGAACCACAGCCCCCCTTTGCTGACACCTGATGGAAAAAATTCACAGCAAAGGACTTACTGCACTTTAAAAATTGAGGTGATTTATAATTAAGAGGTAAAGTACACAACTAGCAAAGGTAATACTGAGAAGTGTGTCCAGTGATGACTGAAATCTAAACGTCTGATATAATATTTAATAACAATAATAGCGATTGGGATATTTAACCCAATCTTCTTTTTGTCTCTGTTTTTTTCTGTTTGGATTGTTATCACAATGCATTTGAAATCTACACTTTGAGAATGAGACATGGCTCTTTAGGAGCAAAAACATTATAAGCATGCGATATCCAGTTGGCCAGGCATTGCTAGCACTGAGCTTTTGGCAATGGTTATCACTTCACCAATTTTGTTCTTCTTATAAATCTAATCTAATTTAGAATTCTAATTTATTGGTGACACTGATTAAGCTGTCTTGGCGAATAAGCCGCCTTAAAATCCTAAAGTCTGACATTTCTTTAGAAATATCGGTTTTCTTCATTTTTTTAATTACAGTTTAATGTTTAATGGTAGATAGTAAAACTACTCAAGGGGCCTTAATATCTCACATTCAATATTTATCTTTTTATGTTCGGCACAAATTCTATACGATCTGAATAATAAGGGTGTAATTTACCTTACTGATAATGTGCTATAAATGTCATTAATCAGCAACATTCCAGCTGCAAATTCAGCTCTGGACATGGGAACTAAATGAAATAGCAGCTTGCTGGCAGTCGCCAGGGATGTTACTATTAGGATGGAGAAGTACACCGGAGAGATGTCGGGGCTCCTGAACTGATCCCTGCTGAGGACACTCTGTTAACGCAGCTGGCTCAGAGGATTGCAAACCCACCCCATTCTTCATTATAATTGCGGCCTTTCACAAACACACAGCCCTGGGAGGTTACCAGTAGATTCTAGATCAGATGCAAGTTGTGATGGAGGACGACTTGTTGAATCAGTTCTCTCGCAATTTCACCAATAGAGCCATGGGTTAAGAAACGCCGTTCTCTGCAAAAGACACATGATCACATGAATCATAAATGTTTAAGGTTCAATGAATGGTGTAGGCTGCTCCGGGATTTACATCCACGTTTTATGTTTCAAATTCACATTCTTATTGAAAGCGTTTCTTCTCTAGCCTTCTGGATGTGTTAGAGGGGATACAGCGGATAATAATATAACTGCTGGCTGATGGATAATAGGACAAGACAAAGCCCCTCTTCCAGGTACTGCACACAGGGATTCAGTCTCCCCAGGAATAAATTACCCAGACCACAGACAGTATAAGCTACACAATTTCTGTGTGAGACCCAATACCCACAATGCCTTGGCTCTGCTCTTGCCATGTCTGCTTGGATACAATATATAAACAGGAGTTTTGTTTCATCTGTCAATGAAATTACGGTAAATCTCTCTGCTTCGGGTGAAAAAACTGTCAACTTTATTCCAGCAAACACACAGAGTGGAAAAGTTTTTCATTTTATCACATCATTTTTAATGTTATACACATGATAAACAGAAAAATTATCATGTTCAATGGCATCTTAATCAATAGATGTTGTCTCTATGAAACGCATTCTCTGACACACAAACTCACACACACATACACTCACACTCACTCTCTCTCTCACACACACACACACACACACACACACACA
>JAOVYW010010694.1:10592-39384 GCA_025775045.1 Hiodon tergisus
TGACACACAAACTCACACACACATACACTCACACTCACTCTCTCTCTCACACACACACACACACACACACACACACAGACACACTAGGCTCCAGTGTTTTCCAGCCATTTTCTTTCATTCCATTCCTTCAAGTCTCCCCGTTCCTCAACACCTTTTTATTACCACTCTTTATACAGAAACCATCTGGGACGTTGCAAAGGTACTTTGTGTCAGAATGGGCCAGAGGGCAGAGAGCACAAGCAGGAGAGGAGGAACTATTCACCCTCAGAGCTCCGTGTCATTGTCTCCACCAGAGGAGAGTGATGAGAACCCTGCCAAGAGGGAGACAGCGAGTGATGGGCAATGGGCAATGGGGCTGAGGCAGCGAGCTTGTCCGACACTTCTCAGAGTTTAACCTGCATCCGCTGTACCCTCAAGGAAGAGAAAGAGCGCTAAACCAAAGCTATACTGGATATGTTAGAATTCAAAACAGACCTGATCACGATCTGGAGGGGGAAAGCTAAACGTCATGCAGCCCCATGTGAGCGTATTTCACAAGCAGCAGGTACCTCAAAAAAGAACATTTGACGGTGGCCAAAAGCAGTACACTTTCAAGTCCATAATGCCTTAAAACCATGTGCACCCAACTAAAGAACATTGCCATTGATAACTAAGCAATTTAGCTGTGACTATCAGTAAGATAGTCAATAAATTAAACTAGGTACACTACATGGCTAAAAATTGCTGAAGGGTTTATAAAATCGAGCCCATAGCCATGCAAATTCTATAGACAAACATTGGCAGTAGAATAGCCCGTACTGAACAGCTCAATGACTTTCAAAGTGGCACCGTCAGTCTGTCAAATTTCTGCCCTGCTAGAGCTGCCCCGGTCAACTGTAAGTGCTGTTATTGCGAAGTGGAAATGTCTAGGAGCAACAGCAGATCATCCACAAAGTTGTAGGCCACACAAGCCTAAAGAGCGGGACCACTGATTGCTGAAGCGCATAATATTAATCTTTCCTCAGTTGCAAAACCCATTACCAAGTTCAGAACAGCCCCTGGAAGCAACTTCAGCTGAGCAGCCACACACAAGCCTAAGTTCACCATGTGCTATGCCAAGCGTTGTCTGGAGAGGTAAACTTCGCCTCCTTAGTTCCAGAGATGGGAAATCTAGACATTCTAGACAATTGTGTTTTGGGAAGGTTTTTCTTTCAGCATGAATGTACAAAAAGCGATGTCCATACAGAAACGAACTGTCGAGAGAAAAACAGTGTGGAAGAGCTTTACTGGCCTACACAGAACCCATCGAACACCTTTGGGATGAAGTGGAACGCAGACTGCAAGCCAGGCCTAATCACCCAACATCAGTGCCAAACCTCACTAACGTTCTTTTGGCTGAATGGAAGCAAGTACCTGCAGCAATATTCCAACATCAAATGGAAAGCCATTACAGAAGAGTGGAGGCTGTTTTTGCAGCAAAGGGGGGACCAACTCTGTATTAATGCCCATGACTTTGGAATGAAATGAGCACATGTACACATACTTTTGGCCATGTAGAACAGTTTATCTGACACATTCAGTAAGAGTCTACAACTTCTTAATCTACTTGTCATTATAGGTTCATTGCTCTATGATTATACGGTAATAATAAATGTCCATAATTGTCACAAGCGTCAAATTAACTTTATAATGAGTTTTAAATGCAACATTTACATAATGTTCAAATGAACATTGTAGGTTTTTACCATTGATCAAACGAATGACACTTCTAAATATTTAAAATTTAACTGAGGAACAAAACATGGCATTTTAAATACTACAGTGATTTTTTCTCATTAAACTTTTTGTTATACTGCCCTCTATTGTTCACATAAGAAAATCGCCAGTAGTCTTTGAAACAACACAGTAATAAATGTACCCACAGTCAGACATTTGTTTACTACCCGTTTACTTTACAAAGCAACTTTTTTATGAGAAATAACAGCGGGTAGACTGGGTTTGAAGTCTTTTCTTTTGTCCCACATGGGCAAAGAAAACTGACCACAAAAATAACCACATTTAGACCTACATTTAACACAAAAAAATTTTTTTTTATTTAATTGATGAGTTTTAAGAGTATAACTCAGAGCGAATGTTGTATATAAAACCTGCTCTCTCCTGTGAAACCCTGCAGAGCCGGGGAATTTGAGCACGAGGGCCAGAGAACGAGAAGCTGAGACGTGCAGAGGGAGGACACACATGCCAGCTCTGTAAACGTCTGGCACTGAAAAAACAAAACAAAATCTACACTCTAACCTATCACAAAGCAGACTGTGGAAATAGCAGAGGAGTCTCTCTCTGCACGGTGGATGGCAAAAGCCTGGCCAGGATTATGCTGCATTGCCTGTCAACACACCTATATGAAGGCGTTCTCCCAGATAATCAATCGGGCTTGAGACTGCAGCATCGCATACGCGTTAGCCCGTTTGTGGTGAAACAGGTGCATGAGAAGTGCCCAGGGGAGAACTCAGATCCGTGCCTAGCCGTTGTTGACCTCTCCAAGGCTCCCGTCGCAGTAAACTGAGAGCTGCTGGGAGTTCCGTTCAGGTTCCTCAACGTGCTCTGGCAGCTCCCAGATGGAATGCGTGCACGGGCGAGCGTTCGTGGTGAGCAGTCAACCCCCTTCACCATGGAAGCTGGGGTAAAATTGGACTGTGCTCCGGCCCCTGTCATTTTCAACACATGTCTCACCGCAGTCAACCTCCTCTCACACGGGTCCTTGGGAAATGATGATGGAGTGGACATCCAATTTCGCCTGGATGGCAATTTTTTCAACCTCCACTAAACTCAGCACATCTGCAAACCACAATACGCAGATGGATGTTCTCTGGCTGCCCAATCACTGGGATCCAAACAGCGATTACTAAACTTCTTCTCATCTCCTGTCCTTTCTTCCGGCTGGGCATTCACGTTCACCTCCCTTCTCCTTCCAGCCCCCTAACCATCTACCTATTGGGAAAACCTGGTTGTTAATAAAGGCTGAATTCTCAGCAGGTACCGACGGACGTGCCTGTGCTGCTCTCGCACGTCAGCTCAAGTCCAGGACATTCCAGAACAGGAAGCTGACAATTCTCACCGAGATGGCAGTACACAAGGCAGTGTGCATTTCCATCCCCTTGTACGTGCCTTGGACACTGTACAAAAGGCCTTGAGGCCTCTAACATCAAATACCTACAACAGATCCTGGGCCTAGCATGGGAAGACAGGATTACCATACATGGAAATCTACAGCTGAACTCAATCTATCAGCATTGAATTGCTCCTTGCTCCTGCTTTGGACAAGCATTCCCACCGCCACCTCTGTGCCTCTGTGGTCATCTGGTGGGATGACAGAGGTCTGCAGGGGGACAAAAGAAGCAATTCAAAGACCACAGCAAGACCATCCTAAACCACCAATCAACCGCCTCACTCTGCGTTTCACCTCTCACCTGGGTGTCACACGCTTCCAAGGCACAATCACAGGGAGGAGAATTACACCAGCGTGCAGCAGGGGCGCCCTCCTCTGGTGGAGAATTAATCTGCCCCACCTGTGGCAAATCATGTGGGTGACATTTTTTTGTATCATTGCAAGTGGCTGCACAAGAACACAATATGGGATTTTAAAATTTACATTACCATTTTTAAAAATAGAAATTTTACTCAATTTAATCATCACCATTAAAACCACCCATGAGAAGCACCACCGTATATTTCCAACAACAAGACAGATTTCTCTCTGACCAGGTATTTCTAACTTCTTTTGACATGATTCAAATCAGCCTGGTGCCCAGATGTGCCCATTTATAGCAGTCATTCATCTTGATGGTGATGTCATCAGATGGTGACACGTGCAGTCGTGCCTCAAATTGAGACATTAAATAAAAGCCCCAAAAGTACGTGTGAAAAGAATCCTTTGCATCTCTCTTATGACATGACAGCAAGACAGAGAAGATTTAAACTCTGTTTCTTCAATTGCCCTTCAAAGGGCTGGCATGTGCACGTCTGGCGGTAGCCCGTTGGTTCTCGTCTAGACCAGGGACCGACAGAGTGGATTGATGAGGCCTTCCCTGTTTGCCCACGTGGGGTGTTTAGTTTATTTCAACTGCGGCAAGCTTGTCCAGAGCCTCAGCAAAAGCAGTTATCAGTCTGCCCAGCCACCTAGGGCAAACAGAGCCTCTCCATGCACACGCAGCCCTATGAAGTTTCCCTTGTCTCTACTACTAAGCTGTTCCAGTTACTGGCCGAGAAATGTGATGGAGAACGGCACAGGCCAGAGATGGGCCCTTTTATCAAGTCGCCAGTTTTCCGAGCAGGAAAAGTGAGGATCACATATTCAAAATCTCAGTTACATCTCATCCTAGTTTTATACAACTGAAGGTTAAAGTCAGAGAGCTGGACAAAGGAATTTTGGGGGGCAGCAATCCTAGAATTATGATTTAGACCAAAGCTTTGTAACATGTGACTATAAACAGAGTTTGATAGCCGAACATTTCTCATAGCTTGAAGAAGAGCTTAAACCTGCCCTTCTGTGACTGTTACAGATCTCAGTTATTTAGCTTCGTTTTTTTGCCTTTAGGAGATTGAATTAAAATTGTTGTTTTAAAATGTTTATTGTCTTAAATGTTGCCTGGATGCTCCAAGCTTGTTGTCTCATTGTCCACAAAAGCCTGGCAAGCGGCAATTATTTTCTCAGTTCCTATACTCCTCATCATGTCCCTTGTCAGTCCTCCAAGAACAACCGGGAGATCTGGGACAGCTAGCCTTGTTTATGTTCCAGTTTTGTCTGATTTGTTTCTGCTGGGCAGAACTTCTGCAGGACGGACCGGTGCAAGTCCCTGGCGCATTTAGCATCATCAGCAGAGATAAGCACACGTGGGGGGCCAAAAGAGTCAGTAAATCCACTGACAGATAAGAGAACACATTGTCATCATACGCCCTCATCAGTCAAACCGTTTCCCTTTTTCATAGTCTACTTCTCCAAAAAAAAGAAAAAAAAGAATCAATTCAGTCAATTGAGAAGAAGGATTTTCAGTCAATTGATTAATTAATTCATCACCTGGATGAATTACTGAGGTTAAGTAATCCTAGTTATTTTGTGTTCCTGATCTTTTGGCAATGGATGATTTTGGGGGAAAGCCAGAATGATCTGTAATGTTTGCCAATAGTTCCTTATACTTCCACAAGGCGTTGCCTTGTTCTTTTACAGACACCCGCCGTGGAAAACACGAGAGTCCACAAGGGGGCTCTAAGTATCTTGGTTAAAGAGGACGCACCATTCTGTTTTTCGGCTGACACTGCACTGCTTCTGCTGAAAGCACAATTTTTTAAGGAAAACATTTAGATTACTGGGAGAGGGTCCTTTTTTCATTAATCTTTTACTATAACATTTGTTAAGGGTTGTTTTCTGTACATTTCTCATATTGTTTATATTGTTTGAAAACGAAGTAATCATAAACATTTAGGCCTCCTGGAAAGTTTTTAATGGTACCCCTGTGATTGCATGGGTACTGTGTACAACAAAAACACTGCTGAATCTTTATAGCAATGCGGCATCAGCAAACAACGAGAAAGCGTTTTAATGTATGATAGGAGTCATCCCTACTGTGGTTATATCTGAAGAACAGATGGTGTTCAGGCTAAGATGGACATTAAGGAGCACAAGACACTTTTATCACCATCATCGTGGCTTCACTCTCCTTTTGTTTCTGACCACACTTAGCATTTTCCCAGGAGCCCGCATTCTCTTCTGATAAAGCTACTGCATTTACATCACTCTAGTGGCTTATTAGTAAAAAAAAGAAAAAAGGAAAAGAACCGATACAAATCGTCCCGACGGACACAGAAGAAAGCACAGACGCCAGGCCAAGGTCTAATTTCTTCCTCTCCTTCGTCATTGCCCGCACGCCCTCTGATCCTTCAGCCTTGGTGGAAACATCTAGACGGTCACCACACACTCACTCTCTCCTAAATTTTGCCCTCATCGCATCAGTCGGTCTTCCAATATTTTCACTCCAGTCCTTTATAGTCTGTAGCTATGCTGGGCTGCATGGCTTTCCAGTATCTCCAGCAGATGCCCACAGTATGTTGACATCCTAACAATGACACATGGGACCGGAAGTTATGATTAAATTTTCTGCAATTCAACGCTGCCCGCATTTATGAACGCACAAAGATAGCCCCAGAATCACGTGTCCCACAGGACATTAGAGAGAATTAATTTGCCATTCATTAAAATGGTCAGACAATGTGAAAGTTACAGTAACAGAAGCCATCCCTCCTAACAAATAAAGTGAGAGATATAAATAAATAAAGGCAGAGAACACATTTTCTTCTAGTTTAATTAAATCTTAGAGCTTAAAAGAGGCAGAGAAAATAGATTGCAGGTCATTCTTCTGTTAATTTATGAGAGAAAGCATTTTGCAGCATCAATTGTAGGGATTAAGAGTCCCAGCTTTTTATCTTCTGTGAGAGAAGTTTTTTGGAAGTCCACTTCCTGCTCTGTTGTCAGATTTGAAAGTGACAAGGCCGAAGGCAGAAATGATTGAATTGGAAATGACATGCAGGTGAATAAGGGAAAATATTTAAAGAGAAGATAAAACGTTGTGTGCATTAGAGAACGAATTAATCCTTGCATAAGCTTTTCCCCCATTTCTGAATTAATTGCAAACTTCAGCAGTGCATGCCAAAATAGGGAATGATGCAAACATAGATATACATTTATGCTGTTCTGTAAAATACGTCCATTGCATAATTCAATCCCTGGAGAATGATTCTCCCTTTCAGATACACCAAAGAACCAAAGATAGCCTGGTTAAAATCCTGCAGTGCAATGACATGCAAAGCGTTGAGGAAGAGCTGACAAATATATGCTAATATACTATGCACTCTATACTAAATAAGAAACAAGGGCCCAGAGAATGCTTTCTCCTGTTTCACTGAAATGATTTTTTAAGATTTAAAAACATGACACAACTCTACTTTACACCAGTCTTCTACATCACTGAGCTCATGTCTCTGTAGAAAACATCTGCAGAGACTCAGGTTTCAAATGGCAATGAATACAGTGTGTACATATCCACCGTCTACATCGCACTTGCTGATTACTCACCATGAAGAACACTGTTTGTTGCTATGCGTTACCAATGGTTACTGGTTGCATCACCCCTTAGTCTCTTTTTCAGCCAAGTATGCGAGTGTGTGCATAAATGGTTATGCATCTGATTCCTCGCCTTGAGCACTCTAAAAAGCATTCTGAGTGCTGCTCGCTGGTATACTGGCCAAATACGCTTTGACTTTAATGAATAATAAATAAACAGTGGACACGTACTCTTTCAATGTCCACTGCGGTATTTCCAGTTAATACCATGAATCTAGAAACCATTATGCCATATTGCAGCCCCAAATTCACATTTAATAGGTATGGAACTTGAAGTATTTTAGTTTTTGACCAGCCACAACTTGGGTTGATAAAGCTTCAAATTGACAAGCAACAATGTATGCTGGAAGGAGAATGAACTTCTCTATAATTTCACTACAGACGTCCGTTCTCGAAGGGGGTTTTAGAATTCCCGAACTGAATCCGGTTGCATTGTGGGAGGAACGGAAGTCGAGGAAGTCGTTGAACAGATTGGTTGTGTTGTAGTTGCAGCGAAAGCAGACGCTCAAAGTGTTAAAGTCGGCTCGCGGGAAGGATATTTTCTCAAGGAGGAAAGGATTTCAGAGCTGAGTTTCATCCGGCGACTACTGACTTACACGGAGTTATACAAACAAAAACACTCCATTATGCATTCGGACTGCCGGCTGGAATGGCCACATTGGGAATGGTGAGAGCAGGACACAGAGGGGCAGGGATTTTTTTCATTTCGACTCTTATCATAATCTTCAACACGAGACCAAGTCGAGCCCAGAAAGGTAGGCGCCCGTTGCGATTGGAGTCGATAAAAGTGATCTACCGGAATTGCGAAAACTTGATACGGTGTATTTCCCTGCTTTGATTGATCTTGCAGCGCTGCTATGCTATCTGCTGCAGTTACCTTACATGGCATGGATGCTTAACCAATTATTGACTGGGAAATATTAGTGGTGATTTTCATTAGGCAACTACAGTTTGTAGTTTGGAAGTTTTTGTCTGAGTAGAAAAGATGACAAGTGGAGTGCACATATCGATAAATCAGCTGGTTAAAACACCATTTGACAAAGTCTTCGCTAATGGGGGAAGGGCCAAATTAAGGCACATGACAGTAAACAACCCGATGTTCTCGATTTGATCTAGTATTTGAAATGATTTTTAAAGGGTGGCAAGGACGACACCTTAAGTCGTTAGATTTACCAAATTTCATCAGTGTAGATTGATAGGCTTAGTATAATTTAATACTTATTTTTTCATTTTAGTTTATTGATTACATGTAACCTAAGCAGATGGAAAATAAGATAAGGTCAGTAGTTATTTGACTGAAGAAGAATGGCGATTGTTAAAATTTTCCAAGTTAAATGTTTATAGAAATCGTGAAAACACGGACTTCGTTGAACCGGTTATGTTTATCGAACATTTTTATCTGGATACAATCCAGTTCCTTGTGTAATACTAACCAAGCGAGGATTCATGCAATACGACGTAATTTGAAACCGACAGTGATCTTATTGTTTTCCTAGTCCTTATCATGATGGTAATCATTTCTTGATGTACCTTGTTTGATGTTTTTTTTTTTTTTTAAGTTGGGAGAAGGGGGTCTTGGATCCTTGCACTTAGGTCAGAGATAAATGGATTCTCTTTTGCCCAAAGATCGGATTCAGAACTGACAAAAAGGGCCAGGGTGTTCAGGGTGTGTCTGCCAGTCATCGTCCCTGAGATGAAAATGTGCACTATTCTATAAGTGACAGTAATTTATCTTTACATTGTAAAAAAAAGAGGATATTATAGTTTAAATAATTTATAGATTGGATGCAGTCCCAGACTGTCAGCGCATCTGGAAGCCCATAAGCCCTGTCTAAAATTGGCAATAATGAATTCTATAAAATTTGCAGTAATGCTGTTATTGGAAGTTATGAGGGTACAAGAATAATTTCTGTCTATCTTTATGCACAAGTGCTTCGCAATGTAAAACAAGCAATCAGTAGTAGAGACAACAATCGAAAACAAGGGGCAAAAAGATCCACTTTAAACTGTTTTTTTCTTTTCTTCAAGTCTGTTACACAAGGAGACTGTGTACTTCAGGGAGAGAATTTTACGGCCAGCTGTTGCCACGGTGTGTTATTCCACAGATTACTTTACACCCCTTTTAATGTTCATGTTAAAGTTTTGAATGCGTAGGGAGATTGATCAGCCCTGGAAGCGGGGAAAGGCTCCATGTGCAAATTTGTATCCCCTGCTGCTTGTGCAGACTGTTGGTCTGGTTGGTTGGCACCTTGTGAGGATTGAAGTGGTGCAGTGCCCGGGCCACGTGCCGCTCCGTGGGCACACGGTGTGCTTCCTCGTTGGGATGCTGTCACAAGATGTACGTGTTTCCAGGGAGCAGGGGCAGTGGGGGCAAAGTTGTTACGGTGAGGACCTATTATCATCTGGTAGAACCCACCTATTTTGGGGGTGGGGGGGGGATCAGAGTGTGAGGGGTGGTTTGGGGTTAGGGGGTCCATGTTAAATGATCTACCACTAATCTTTTCCATATTGTTTCGGATTTATTCAATTTCAACTGAAGAACATGTAACACACGCAAACTCAAGATTGAGTTTGAGGTGACTCATTAGTCACCTACTCTAAATCGAAAACCCATCTAATGGATGTGATGCACATGAGTGTATGTCTGCTTTCAGGCCACCTGGGGTATCACTGAGGTGTAAGGCATTATAGAAAACGCGTATAATTGTGGATTCCACAGAGGAAACGGACTTGACAAGTCCAATGTGAGCAACAGCCTTCATATATCGGAAGGGTAGTTAAAAATGAATGCCGGTTTTGCATTTTTGCCATTTCTATGCCTACCGGATTAACTGTATGCTTGACGACAAATTACTCCGGTTACTCACAACGTGGTTATTTTATTTTACTCTATGAATTATTTAACCCTCAGCCCTGATAAGTCACAGATTTGTGTCCCCATTGTGGATCAGTTGGGGCCAACATTTGATTGACCCTGGCAATACAGCTGTCTTGATTAGAGCACCTTGTGACTGTTTTTGCTATTTTACTGTTATGGTTTTGTTGATGTGTCTCATCTGTTTGCAAAAAATATATTTTGCTTTGATGTCATCTCGGTGTGCTGTGCTTTCTCTCTTTTTTTAATTTTTATTTTATTTTTTAGTCTCAGAAGGAAATGTTGTGTGCGCGCGCGAGACTTCCAGGAAGCTCTCTGTCTCATGTTTCTCCACATCTCCTTATCAGGATCCTCTCAGCCCAGTGCTAACAGGCTGTGCAGGAATACCGAATCCCACAGCTGGGGCCATACATGGGGGAGGAAGAGACCACTGTTCTGTGGCTGGCATCAGCAGGTGCAGAGGACCATTTTCTCTGGCCTTCTCTGCACCTGCTTCATCCTGTGGTGTGGCTCTTTTCAGAACAGCTTAGTTTACTTGTTCTCAGCCCACCCCTTCCCTAGCCTTCTGTTAGCCATGGTTTTAGGGGGAGGGGTGGAGAACTAGTGTGAACTCTTATGCGAACCAACCAGGGCTGGTTAGTACACCCCAGGTCAGCATACACTAGTGGTAACCTAGCATCTTCTCTCCTACTGCTGCCATGCATTACGTTTGGGGTTTTTTCATTTTGGCATTTAGTCTTATGCAGAGCTATATACAAAGTGCTGTAGTTTTAGGGGTAAAAGTGCAATTTTATTGTATTGTATTGTATTTTATTCCATGCATTGTAATAATCTGTGGAGTCCACATCTCACAGGGGATGGCTGTGGGTACACTCTCCTGGGCCCCAACAGCGGCACCCTCTCCTCCATAAACTACCCCCAGACCTACCCAAACGACACGGTGTGCGAGTGGGAGATCCGCGTGTCCCGCGGGAAGAGGGTCCACTTCAAGTTTGGCGACTTTGATATTGAGAATTCGGACTGTCACTTCAACTACCTGAGGATTTATGACGGTATCGGGCCCAACAGGAAGGAGATAGGTGAGTCCTGCCGCGGAGGGCGTGCGTCTGTTTTCTCTTGGTATTCCTTTATTATCTGCCCCACAGTGTTCCTTGCTGAAGGAGCATGTACGTTCCCTGCACTCCTTTGAGAGGGCCAGAAAACTCTCGAAGTGTTAACCTGCTTGCACCTCTGACCGTAAGCAGACGCGTGAGGAATGGAGCGGCTCTACATGGCTCTCTCCTTGGTTTTCTTTCCCAGCGAAGTACTGCGAACTGGCCCTGCAGATACCCAAGCTCATCTTGTCCAGTGGGAACGCGGTCACGGTCCAGTTCAAAAGCGGGACGCACAAGTCTGGGCGTGGCTTCTTCCTGTCCTACTCTACCACTGAGCACCCAGGTATGGGGCACCGACACTATCCACATTCCTCTGAGAGTTAGTAATCTGCTTGACCATGGGCAGTTTTTAATGCACAGTTCACCACTTTTAGTCTTTTAGTTATTCATCTGCTAGCCAGCAGTAGGAAATCAATATATAGTAATATGAACTCTGTTGTAAATGGTAGGCTGTAATGCATCTGTGGAGTCGTTTGACATTATAAGATTAATGCCTTTTGTATTTTTTTGGCAAAAATACTATGAGTGTGGTGAGATTGATAATGTCCTACTGTGTGTAGACCCGTAACATAAGAAAATGCTCAGTCTCTGCTGGCTGTGGTCTGGCACCCTAATTAGAATGCACACCCATTTCTGGGCGTCGTTCTCTGGCATGGCTTCAACAAGCCTTCTGTCAGAACTGCTCTCAGTCCTTCAGGCATTGGGAGTTTTGTGCTTTTTGAGTTCATACACCTAAAGTGCTATTTGATTCAAGTCTGAAGATTAAAACGTTTTGATTGTAGATTTAAATGAATGCTTCGGATCATTGTCATGCTGGAATGTCCATTTTGGCCAAGCTTGAGTTCCTTGGTAGGTTTATTTTTTGGTAAAAACACATTTTTATTCCCTAACTCTCCCTTATAAAGCACAAAACTCAGCCTTTTTTCTATCTGGGATAAAAACCATGGGACATGTTTTTTGTTGTGATAAGATGTAGTTCCTGCGGCATCAAATAGTATAATGATGATTTTTATTTGTTTTCGTTTCACTTTAAATAAAAATATGAATATGTGTTACCCTTGTGACTTTTTTGCAGCAATACAAGCAATACTGCTTTTTATTCCAAATAAGGAACTTTGATCTGGATTCCAGCTGACATGTGAACCACTACCATTGTATTGGCCGTCTGGCTATTTGAATACAAAATATTAGAAATCATGTTAAAGGAGTTATGGATGGAATGTAAAGAGAGCCAAGTTTGGAATGAAAAGAAACCCGATCGCCTCCTGCGCGGGGCGGTCGATGGCACACTTTGGAGAGAGAGCGATAGTGGGGAGATTAGGGAGTGGAGGAGTGCTGCTGTAGGCTACCCCTCCCTCTCGACACCCCCCTCCGTTCCTCCCATGTGGCCATCCATCAGCCTTTATCCCTCTGTGTGTCAGATGCCCTGCACAGGATGCAACAGATGATTGAAAGACACTCCATTAGGAATCGCAGCTGTCTTCTGGCCGTGACTGGGGGCCTATTATTGGGTAAATTATCTATCAGAGTGCAGGGAAAATCCACTGTAGGGCAGGAGGATGAAGTCATTGTGGAGGTACGCTGGCTTAATGGTGTGCAGATGCCACAGGATCTCTTGCTGATTGTGTCTAGTGCACCACAGAATGAACAAGTGAGGTACTTTGGTACGTCGCTCTGAATGAGATCATCTGCTAAATGGCTAAAAAATGTAATGTATTCCTACCACTTTCTAGATGTCAGCATCTATCCCCCATGCTTCTGTTGTGTGAATCCAATGCTCTGCAGCTGTCAGTGAAGGCCCATGCTTTCTAACGTAGAGTGCAGAGCGCTGTGTCTTGTTTGATTGTGTAGCCAGGTGGATTCAGTCTAACTACGGCCATGTGGGGCTCGACTGTGAATTTGAGTCTATTTGTAACCATGGCTGCGAGGGGGGGGGGTGGGGGGGCAGCAGCAGTGATTTTATTTTCCTGTTCAAATGTGCTGTGAAACTCGACGCCTGGTATTGGCTGAAAGGCGGAGTGGTTTTTCATTTCAGTGCTGTCGGAGATTGGACATGTGGTCACTGGGTTTAAGCAGGTGCGGTTGGTTCGTGTGGCTAATGAGCACAGATTGACTGCCCTGTAACGTCAATAGGCCAGTGTTGCGGTGAGAAGCTGGCTGTAATTGCCAGTGGAAAGGCGGATATTTCCTGTCAGGGTGAAGAGATCAAAACCAAACATAATGAATATTTTATCTACGCCACTAAGAGCGTGTACTGTGACATAGCCTCCTTATTTCTTTCTGATCCAGCAAGATGTTTTTATACGACTAAATGGTGCATCACCATCAATTGATGTCATTGAGTTCTTCGTCTCCCAGTGTTAAATAAGAATGAAGGGTTGCCTCTGTAGTACGGGACACTTTGGCTCAATAAAGATAAACACTGGCTGGCATTGCTGGCAGAGTTCATGGCAATCAACACCATGATGGTTTCCTGTTGCGTGGGTACCATGCTTTGGGATGTAATTCTTGAAGGCGTTGTCTCAAAGATTGACTGGGAAAGCCCGAGGGCTGTGCTAAAACTGGCCCTCAGATGAGTTGGGTTGAGGCGGGGTCACTGTGTAGCTGCCTTGTTGTTGCGTGCTGGTGAATGGCGGCGCAAGCAGTCCCTCTGCTCCATTTTGCCCCGGTGCTCCGGTAAACCGGAGCTCTGCCACCCAGCCGGAGGTCCAGAGGCCCGTCACAGTGGGGGCCATCGGGGAGAGACTTTATGAGGGAGAAGTGATTTCCCCACCGCTGGGCTGGAACAGCTCCTAAACGTAGTGTGTAAACACACCCCGCCCGTTAATTGGATCCAGCAAGTTATCCGTGGGCTGAGCTCTGTTTTTCGCCCCGGTCAGGAAAATCTGAAAGGTTTTCCTTTCTGCTCTTATTAAGCTTGTTAAACGCCTCTGGAGTGAAAATAAGTAATTCCCTCTGAAAAGAAGTGGCTGTAAGGATGGAGCAGCACGTGGAGCATGTAAAGCCAGGCTGGTGTTCCTGAACGCCGTTTGCAGAGTGTGCGGCATGTTTCGGAAAGCGCACAAGATCAAACGCTATAAATACCTGGCCTATCTGCCCTGGATGCAGTGTGGTTTTTGCCCTGTTTATTTAAAAGCACTAATTCAGATGCTACGCTTTCGGTTTGGTTTGGCACTGTGAGGTTATTGTGTTGATAATAAACTTTGAGGCTTGGCAGACGTGGTGAGAGCAGGACGAAGAGTTAAACGGAAATTTTTTTCCATCCGTTTATGCGCGTTCAGTGAGTGTTCGCGGGCGATCGCAACCATTGATGGGTGGACAGAACTCTCTTGGGTCTGGGAAAGCAACAGTGCTGATAACGGTGTCGGGGAGACGCTCTCGTAGCGCAGCGCCTGTGAATGCACTACGGCAATCCGCGGTCAGCTGCGGCCCCTCCTACAGTTATCGCCCCCGAAACTGGATCCTGTTGGACGGTGGGTTTTTCGGAAAGCCCCCGGAGGCATTAGATTAATACACATCAGCGGCATTTCCCGCCATATGAAGAGAGCATTGGCGTCATGAATAATGTACATCGGTGATTGTGTTCACCCGCCATGACGGCTCTTTAGCTGGAGAGGGGAGGGGGTGTTGACAAAATCGGCCATGTACAGACAGCCCTCAAGATTAATGCTGCCCCAGCCACCCTTCAGTATGTAGCTTTTATCCACTTCCTTCTAATGGGAGGCA
Source organism: Hiodon tergisus (assembly GCA_025775045.1). Lineage (NCBI taxonomy): Eukaryota > Metazoa > Chordata > Actinopteri > Hiodontiformes > Hiodontidae > Hiodon > Hiodon tergisus. The sequence goes on from JAOVYW010010694.1 coordinate 25,501, forward strand.
TCGCGTTTCAGGGCCTTGCTTCAGACGGCCACTGCCAGATGAGACTGCTGGAAACGACCTAATTAGGATGCAGTGGTTTTGAGACTAAAAGCGTCACATGACACCGGTTGAGCTGGTGACTCCTGCTAAAGATTCTTCATCGTTTCATGATGTGGGCAGGGTTTGGGGTGATGGGAGGCGATGGTGGTTTGGGGTCGCTCCCAGCCAGTGTGTCAACATCTCTGTTTGTGTCTATTGCCAATTACCTGGATTTCTTATGAGGAATTATTCAAGATACGGTCAACGTGTTGTCACTTTACATGCTACTAGGGCAGGGATTTCACCAAATACTTGCATGTTGTCGTGTGTGTTTCACAGAAACATCTGCTGTTTCTATCCACTGTTTCTAAATGATCCTTCTTTTGTCCTGCGTTGTCTGTGAGTGATTGGTTGAGAGAAGAGCATGCGTTCAACCTTGGACCGAGGTATATCAGTAAACAGACAATAAGCTTCTCCGCAGAGATCACTGTTCCGACATGTCACGTGACATGCTGGGACAGAATGTGCTCGTGGAATCTGTGACATTGTCATGGCAACCAGCCGTTACCCTGACCACTGCTGATGTGGCAACTGTGATTAAACAGTGAGGGGGGGGCCTTCAAACAATGGGCCACATTTCCATCAAAGCCACAAAATGCCTTGGCCATAGTCAACAGCTGTCTATTAGTCCATGTAGAGTTTAGGCAGGGGTTGAAATGTTCCCGGCAGAAGATCAACACCCCTCCCCGCAATAACCCGCTTACAAATTCCACAGCAAAGTTGATTGCTGGGGAAGGGCATATTCTTTTCCCAACAATACGGATTATATATTGCAATATACATTATATTTTGTTATACATTTTTGTTTTTAAGTGAAAGCAGAGGCAACCGTAGGAGGCCCTCAGTGAAGGAGCCACAGTGAGCCATGACCAAGTGATTGGGATTTTCCCAGTTGACACCCAGCTGTGACAGTCTGTCCAGCTGTATTTGCTTTGGCCAGTTCAGTTGAGAGGTCTTTTCATGAGTGCTTTTCCATGTTTGCCCTGCTAATACCCCAGTTAAGTGTTGTTTTGTGAAATTGATCATTCCCCCCCCCCCCTCCCCTTCCTAGATCTGATAACCTGCTTGGACAAAGGAATTCACTTTGCCGAGGCAGAGTTCAGGTAAGATTTCTTTGTTTTGGCCTGACCTGTTCATCGCTAAACCTTGAGGGAAACTCGGATGTTGTGAAGAATGTCTCATTGGTGTCAGAAGCAGGAATGATGGAAGGAGCTTGGAGGAAAGAGACTGAGATACTCAGATGTACATGCAACTCAGATGTTCTGAAATCACATCTTCACATTTCAAGAGGGAACTTTACTTCACGTTCTCTGTTTGGATTCAAGCATGTTCTTGTCGTTTTTTCATTCACAGCAAATATTGTCCTGCGGGATGCTTGACAGTCTTTGGGGAGATATCAGGGACAATTCCCCATGGTTACAGAGATGTGAGTATAACTCTCATGTTAATAAAGAAGATAACCTTTGTTTTTTTGCTGACGACGGCTTAGAAAAATGCCTTGACTTTTGAGTCACTGTCCTGGACTGTCAGATCTCGCGGCCCAAGGCTGGCTCTGAGCTGAGTGTGAAATGGTTTACATGACGCACCCCTCAGCGGGGGGTTAGACCTTGCCCCCATCCCCGATTCCAACCGACAGTGGAATAACAGTGGAATGTGTACCATAGCGTCTCCTATCTCCAGCTCCCACCTCTGACGTGGTTGACAGGGATGACTGGGTCCCGGCCCATCTCTTTCATTTAACCCATGGAGGAATTGGCCTGCCATGCTGTCCTCAGGGCCTACGGGAGCTGCTGGATTTCTGGCTGCCTCTCTGTTGGCCGCTGATTTATATCTTAAACACTGGGGGAAATCATTTGCACTCCAATTAATGACTCCTATTAAACAGTCAAGTTTCAGTTAGAATGAAAACTTGCAGGCCCTTGGCCTTTTGATGACTTGAGTTTGTAACTCTGTGCTAAGCATTGGGAAACTGGGTCAGGCTTACAGAGGAAATTTTAAATAGCGTGCTGATATGTGAAGTGGTGTTGTGGTCTCTAACGGGTTTACCCTCAGTGTTTCAGAGCAAACTCAACAAATTGGAACAGTGTGATTGGAACCCTGGGTTCTCCAAAATCCACATCCAGTTTCCGTCTGGTATGCGGTACTGTAGCTGAAACTCCTTGTGCCTACGTGTGTGAGAGGCGTAGGGTGTGGCCATTTAATGAGTGACTCATTGCAGCACATGTGAGACATTCCTCACATTTGTTCAATCAAAAGGCTAGCGCGAGGCAAAATATTCATGCCAAAGTCCACTTGCAGGGAACCTTCAGAGCCCCCGTCCTGGCCCGCTCCGCTAATGTCCTCCAACTCTCCGACAGCTGCGCGAGGGTCCCCTTCGGCCCGAGCCAGCGTCGCTCGCTCATTTGCCATTCGGCTTCTCCTTTATGACCAGCATCTGTCCATCTGTTTGGCTCGGAGAAATCATCATAAAACACTTTGGGGTTTGTACAGTAACATGGAAAGTGTGGCCGCGCAGAAGGGCCTGTTTGTGTTGCTCTGTGAGCGCAGCGGTTACGGGGTGCTAGTTATCTAACCAGAAGGAAGTGGTGAGTGGCTGTGGGATTCCTGAGCGCTGGAAAGGCCTGTGGCTCTGTGGGCCTGGGGAATGGGCCTGTCTCATGTGGTCAGCCTGGGCTTTGTGGTGTTAACCACAGTCCTGCCATCTGTCAGGCCCCTTAGAGCGTCCCTTCACCAGCCTTCCAGTAAAAGGCCTGCAAATTTCCCCTTCACTGTATAGTCCGTGTTTACAAAAACTACGGGACCGTTGGCCCAGGTGGCCGCGATAATTTGGGAGATAATGACTCGACACACAAGCCTCTGTATGTCACGAGTTCTTGTGGCGGCCTTGGTTTAAAAGTTCACCCTGCAATTTAACGGGGTCGAAATGGTTTTATCGCAACAAATGTTCACATGCTGAGTCTGCTCCTGTATTCTTCGATGATGGGAAGGTAACCCCATCTCCCATACTGTTTCGTGCTCTCATCCCCTCTCATCCCATCTCTCTCATACTTTTACCTCTCCAGTCCTCCTCTGTGTGCCTGGCTGGCATCCACGCGGGAGTGGTGTCTAACGCGCTTGGGGGTCAGATCAGTGTCGTCAGCAGCAAAGGCATCCCGTACTACGATAGCACGCTGGCTAACAACGTCACATCCATAGTGTGAGTGCCCATCCCTCAGCAAGCGGCCTTTAAGACTGTTTACTGGCAAATTATAAAATAATGCGGTTGTCTTTGATTCCTTTCTGTTCAAATATGAAAATACGTTAGAAATGGCATTTTTACAAATTATAGTGCTGTTTTGATGCATGCTATTTTAGTATTGTGTGGTACATTAATTTATGTATTTAATATTTAATACAGATATATTGTGAGCATTTCGATTTTAAATATGTTGGGTGTCTAGGGTCCATTTTGATGGTTCTGTTTGTGATTTGGTCAACAAAGTATTTTACACAACTCTCATATCTCGTAGGAGTAAAATGTTTTTAAAAGTTTTTACCCGCTGAACTTGTTTATGAATTATATTAAAGGAGAGAAATGTCAGTACCTTGTACCCAAAGGTACAGTACTGTGGTCCAGCTGAAGCCCTTGTTTAGTATGGACTCGGTGAGTGATTGTGTGATAGATAAACACACAGATGTACAAGCTGTTCCAGTGCGCTTGCCGTGCTCTGCTCAGTATCACTTTCTCCACACACTGTCCAGTCCAAGGTTCTTTCCTCTGGTTCGTGCTGAAACACACCCTTTGTGGCAGTATCCTTTCCCTCTCTGGTGTTAAGGTTGATATATTTTCATTTATTGTGCAGATCTATGTTCTTACACCAGTGTTTTCCCTCAGTCAGTTTAACTCCTCACTGTGCCTTGTTTATTTTTATGTAAATTTCTTTTTCCATTTTGCTTCACAGTGGTCCTCTGTCCAACAGCCAATTCACCTTCAGAACTAGTGGTGAGTTTTGCAAGAATTTAGCTGACCGAATTTAAGTGCACTGTGTTGCATATAATTTGTCCTTACATCTCTAGGATTGTTACGATGCACGCTCAGTTTCAAATCTTTTGTCACTGACAAAAAATAGGTATAGCCAGTCACCCAAAACATATTGGTGTTATATCTATTCTATTCATTATTTTGCACGCTGTCTTTAAAGGCCGTACAGTAAGGCCAATGAAAACTTAGTGATAAACAAGACCAATTAATTAGTCCGCCAACATCCCAATAGCTCCTTTGATTACTGACTCTGTGCTGCCTTTTTGACAGGATGTCAGTAATGTAACGGTTTGTTTGGAAAGTAAAAATGCAGGTCATCATTATGAGTTCTTTCTCAGGTGAGGCCATAATCGTGGTTGGTTTAAAGTGGCACTGATTATATTATATATTTAGCTAGATGATTGAAGTGTACTGATTCAGGCTTTAGGCAGCTTGTCTCCTGCTATCCAGGAAACATACCTGTGATGTAGTTTCTGGTTCAGTCTCTTTTTCCAATTCCTGCTGCCCATAAAGCACGCGTTTGGGCATAATCACACCCTTTTACCGAGCGGTTTACCTGGCAGACAATTTTAGACATGGGTTGGATGCATAGTGAAACAACCGTCTTTCTCAGACGCCCAAAACCAGTGCCCCTGGTGGGATTAAAGCCTGAAACCTGTTGGTTATGGCTTTATTACCTTAACTTCTACAACGCCTGTTCCCTTCATGTTGATTTCGCCATGTAGGACCATGTGTGAATGTGAAGGAGCACAATGAGCTCTGTGTTTGCAGGGCAACACTGCAGATCTTATAGATGCTGTAGTTGCATATTAGCTCTCTGCTAATCTCACCTCTTTCCTGCAGGGTGCCTTGGGACTTTGGGCCTGCAGTCCAGCGCGGTTCAAGAGTCCCAGATCTCGGCCTCGTCGGTGTGGGATTGGAGTGATGTGATTGGCCAGCTCAGTGTGTGGGGGCCCTCGGGGGCTCGGCTGAAGAGGCCAGGGCTTCCGTGGGCCGCCGCTCACAGCGACCAGCACCAGTGGCTCCAGGTGGACCTGAAGCGGAGGATGAGGATCACAGGTAAACAGGCGAGGGAGGAAGAGGAGAGGGATAATGTGGTGTAAGGGATGGGACGCGAAGCTAAAGAGCCGACATGGGAGGGATTTAACCGAAGACAAACGGAAAGGTGGGACAGAGAGTCAAGGCTACGTGAATGGTCACTACGGCAAGACTGGCCGATTGTTTCAGTCCGGGCGCTGCCCTTGACTGGCACCTTGTTTGATGGTGTTTACCCCTCCCAGGAATCATCACGACTGGCTCCACCATCCCCAAGTACAACTTCTTTGTCTCCGCCTACCGGGTTCTGTACAGCCAGGACGGCCAGCTCTGGCACACCTTCAGGGAGACCAACACTGACCAGGACAAGGTACTGGGGAAAACTATGGGTCAGAACTCTGAGGGCCAGTCTGAGGCTAAGACCTTCTTTTTTTTATCGTGCGCGACCCACTCTCTCTATAATGTTTCCATGCTTGCTTCTGGTCACGCAGGGACCTGATTTTAATGTTGGCCTGGTTTGTTTTTGTTCAAAATTTTTCTTTCAATGTAATGTAATGCCATGCCACTGATTCAAATGTCTGACAGAAATTCAAGTTTTAAGTTAATGAATAAAGCACTGATAGAAAGCAGATAGAGGTAAGACACTGTTGTCTTGCTTAGGTGAAAAGGAAGGAGTGGTGAAATATATCTTTAAAACCTCTCTGCCCTTTCTGTTAATTATGCCCATTATATTTCTGTTAGGTTTTTATTATTGTTAGTGTTTTCCTTAGGGCTAGTGCGTATAAGTGGGATCTGGGCTGATGTAGAAATGTTTAGGCCCCCTTGTGTTCTAGTGCTCAACCCCAGTTGTGCTGGTATGCTCAGGCTCTGTTCTCTGGAATGTTGAGTGGGATTCTTTTATAGCCATATGAGGTCAGAGGTCCCTGGGGCTGTGATTCGTCATCAAAACTTCAAGGTTTCATCAGCAACACAGCTGTCTGACTGGAGTGCTGCATTTCTTTTGTTATTCACTCGGTTTAGAATAAAACATTCACTCTGGTACTTCTTGTCTGCCCCTGCCAAAGGAGCAGTTTCACCCTACACACTGCCCCTCCAGGCAGGAGAATTGCACTTGTAATATTTTCGAGAAGCAGGAGTTAATTTTGATGTAACGAGATGGAAGGGCATAAGAGAAAAGTATTGAATATATGAAGAAACAATTCTGCTTAACATCCTTTATTAATAAAATAATAATGTATCAGTAGCTAGTTTTGGAAATGGGGTCTTTTTTTACAGCACATTTATACAGCAACAGTCCTCGTACAGTCTATACATTTTGTTGATGCCATTCGGCAATGTTCCATTGCATTACATGGCAGACAATTACTTTATGTGTTTTTGTTTCTTATTGTTAGATTTTCCAAGGAAACGTCAATTACCTCAATGAAGTGCGTAACAACTTCATCCCTCCGCTAGAGGCGCGGTACGTGCGCGTCAGCCCCACCAGGTGGCACCAGCGGATTGCCTTGAAGCTGGAGCTGCTAGGCTGCTCGCGCCCCATAGGTCAGTTCCAGCGTGCAGTGATGCACCAGACCGGCCCACTTAAACTGAGCTTTTAAGGAACTCTCAGATCTCTTTGGTCAAATATTCACAATTTTAGGTGGGGGGTGGGTTAAACGAAATGGTGGCCACTGGAGATAGAGAATATATGCACGTGAAGAGTATACATCGATTTGCATGTTTAAGTATAGCGTGCCTGTTTTCAGTTTGTGTAACCCACATGCTTTGGCGCATAGAGCCCCAGAATCGAATCCGGCCCCTTGATTGCCGCTGCATGCGAGCCACAACCTCTACCAAGGGGAACAATTAGCTAATTAAGCTAAAGACCAAAGTCCCTATCTCAAGAAACCATTCTTACTCTTGTCTTTGTCAGTGTCCGTAGGTAAATCGTTCTCAACGCTCTCCAGCATGTATGCAATTTAGTAACGATTATATATCCTCATAGACAGGACACAACCCTCAACCCACCGGCCCAGCAATACAGAGCCTCCACAGCAGGATCATAGCTCCACATTCACTCCAGACATACGCAACACCACCATGACCCCCAGCGGCAGCAGTGGTGAGAATGCCTCGCACAAGTGTTAACCCTTATCATCGCATTTACTTTTGTGTGATGTGCTATAATATCGGTTCACATGATTTCAGATTACGCCTGTCTCTGTAAGGTGCTAAGCCAGGTGGTTAGTCCCTAGCAAAGGTTTAAACGTGAAGTTCAAGAAGCTTTTAACAAAGCTCAGGAAACGTGTTTCCCCAGATGTGGCGATGGCAACAGTGTTGGTGCCAGCCCTGGTCATGGGCCTGACCGCTGTCATCCTGGCCCTGGTGTGTGCCTGGCATTGCAGGAACAGGTGAGATTAAGGCCCAGCATCCACACCTGCAAAGTTGTGCCTGGCTGAAATGATTATACTCTACCCTCTCTTCCCCAGAAAGAACAATGCAAAAGGAACCTACGATCTGCCACACTGGGACCGCTCAGGTAGCCTGGTTTCCTTCCGTTAGAGCTGAAACGATCTGTTTTCGGTGACCAGGACGTTTGAACATTTAGGCTAAGTCTGGCCAGACTGGCAGACCTGCCGTTTTCACGCTCTGCGTTTGTCTCGTATCTACCAAGGCTTGTGGAAGGGCATGAAGCAGTTCTTCCCCTCGAAGATGTCGGAGCGAGAGGAGGCCGCTGTGCGCTACAGCAGCAGCGAAGTGAGTCGCATCCGGGGACGAGAGGGCGCTCCCGGGCTGCAGGCTGAGCCGGCAGGTAGCTATCCCACCTGGATGTTTTGGCGCGCTTGTCTGCGATGTTGTGTGTGCGTGTGCGTGTGCTTGTGTGTGTGCGTGCGCGTGCGTGTGCGTGCGTGCGCTCGCTCTGTTTTTAATGCAGGTGTCTCTCTCTCTCTTCCCCAACCCTCCCCCCCGGTCATTTCGCAGAGTATGCCCAGCCCTTAGTGGGCGGTGTTGTGGGCACCCTGGGGCCGCGGTCCACCTTTAAACCGGAGGAAGGGGGCGACTCGGGTTATGCTGACCCCGATCAGTACGACGCCCCACTGACAGATGTATACCACGCATATGCCCAGCCCCTTCCTGCATCTGGTGCAGAGTATGCCACGCCCATTGTTCTGGACATTGCTGGCCGTCCTGCTGCCAGTCCGCTGGGCCAGATATCAGTCTCCACCTTCAAAAGGCGTGGCCCTGTCCCCTTCCTTACAAGGACAGACAGCAGCCGGTCGGGGACACGCCCACAATATGACACCCCCAAGACCACGCCCGGACAGGCCCCGGCAACAGAGGAGCTGGTCTACCAAGTTCCGCAGATTTGCACCCAGAAAGCAGCCGATAGCAGCTGAGACATGGAGAGCGTGCCTTTTTGGGATGGGGTACTTGTCTCGGCGACGTGACTTCCGCGAGGGCCACCTGCTCCGTCCAGACCAGCGGGAGCATGTTACCTTATCGCGTTGTTGGATCTGGCAAATGCATACCTGTATGGGCACAGCGTAGGCCTTTTAGGATGCAGTGCCATTCCAGTCCTGCTACTGAAAGGAGAGAAATGAATGTCTGAGGGAGAGAGGGAGAGCTGCTGTCTCTCAGCACGTACGAGGCTTCACCGTTGGTGCATTTGTTGTTTCTCCTCAAAGTCAAACTGTGAGAGCCTTACCCTTTCTGTTTATCTTTCAGCCTGTGTCTTTGCTAAATGTTTTACTGAAGATGTGTCTGTGCAGATGCTTGGTTGCTTTAGACTCTTGACTTTTGAACGTTTAAATGTTGGCAGCTTTTGTTCAGATGGCACATAAACAATCTCACTAACACACTTTATTTTTTTTTCAATAAATTGATTCAATAAAGGGGGTCAAATAACCCCCTCCCCCCACTCACATTGTACTTTTGTCCTTTTAAAGGTCAGACTTGTGTGAAGAGTGAGGAGAAATCTGACATATTTTACTGACACTGAACAATGGAACCATTTGATTATCGTTGCAGTTTGACATACCCATAAAATTTGATTTTTCTAAACAAATCGCATATGATCCAGTGCTTTTTAAAAGCAGAGAATCTAAATGTACTGTATGTTTTTGAATGAGGACAAGCAAATATGTCCATATGGGAATTTCAGGTTATTCCAACACTTCTCGTATATTGTTGTTCTGCCATGTTGTTTAATTTCACCTTCTTTATGCTGCATTTAAAGACCCATTCACCACTGTTGAGTTAGTGTCTGAATTGTTTTCTTTTAATCATATTCATTGGTAGTTTTCTGAAGGGAGATTTGACAGATATTAGGTTCACTCAGATATTCACTTCATCTCAAGCAACTTTTGCTGGAACTAAATACACAGTAGATAAAAAAGGATATGTTGGGAGTGGATCATTGTAATTAGCTTTGTGCCAAATTAGATTGGCAGGTATTTCATATACTCTTGGATAAAAACAGGTTACCATTTTATTGTTTCACCCGATGGGCGTTTAAAAACGTCAGTCACAAACAGGTTGGGTGCATGGACCAATGGTTAGAGGCATGAATGCAATCTTTTCTACATGAAATTTTGCAAGCGAAGATGCATCCTAGTATACCTATGGATGAAAGTATCCTTTTACACTGTGTGATACCGCTGGCTGAGATGAACAAGTAGCTGACAATCACTGTCACAAATAACACGTTTACTTATGCAATGTGGAAAGCCTTTCTATTAATGAATTGTGATTTCTTAGTGGACACCGTGCCATGGTAGATGCTGTGCTGTAATTGGGGTGAGGGAAGGACCTTGGTGGCATTCTGCAGGTGGGGGTGGAATGTTCCAGCTTTTAGTTGAATCTTCATAAATGTCTTATTGTACCTTTGTTCCCTGGTTTGTATTTTGCTAGATTGTATAGAGAAATTTTATTGTATGCTTTAATAAATGAGTTCATGGTTGCTGCTTTAGACTTTATGAAATTAACGAGTCAATGTTGAATTTACATTTTTCTAAAAAGAGATCAACACCATCCTCTTAAAGAGCCTAAAAAATGGGATCTGCGCTATGCAGCCGATGGCATTTCTACCACAGATATTTTCACCAATCGTCATTTGAAGCCGACATGTCCGTTTCCATCAAGGTGGAAGGCTACCATTTTGTAGCTGTAACACTACTGCCATCTCCAGTCAAAGTGTGGTAAAGTAATCAACTACATGCCCAGACCGACAATAATTTTACTCCAGGAACAAAAAGCATTTCACAGGCAAATTAGTTTTATTGTCAACATTTTGTATTTTGTTAATGTTAAATAAAATGAGCACCCTTGCTGTGCCATAAAATCTTTTGAAATGCATTCCAGAAGTTCAGTTCAAAGTTTCCCCACATATAAATGTCCAATCACTTCAGAGCACATATTTTCTTTAAAACCGCTTCTCTCTCAAGGAAATTATCCTTTCTCCGTGCGATTCTCTCAGAGCGTCTGATGACTTTGGTCATGTCCACTTCTCCGGCATCCTCTATGGGCTTGGAGGTTTTCACCGCTGCCACCTGGCTCTGTTTGGCCGTTAACAACTCCTGTAGTTTAGCAAAGTAGAGCCAGGGCTCCATTAAACAGTCAAAAACTGCTGAGTCCATGAGGTAAGACGCGTGACACGCGGGACACACCCACCTCTGTCTGCAACAGCTTTGACTTAAGATCGGACAATTCCTTTTCCAAATTGGCCAAGTTAGCCTGACGGAGGAAGCAACCGCAACGTCACTAATGTGATACTGAACATGTCAGTCTGTACAAACAATGGTATTCTGTAGCATTTGCAGATCACCTGTTTTTGAAGAATCCTGCCTCTCCAACTTTCCATCTCCTTCAGACGTTGTTCCCCTGCAACACTAGCATATAAAGGATGATTTCTTTCACAAATCATGTCCTGTATCTAATTGACTTAACATCCAGACCGTGCACAAAAACCTCCAAATCCTGGAAATGCAACGGCCATTATTGGGAAGGAAAAAAAGTGGGTGCATATTTTACTTATCTGCACTTGAATGTGACAAATACTGGACTTTGTACTGTTTGGGTCGTCATCACAACAGCCAAGTAGACATAAAACACCACCACATGCAGCTTTGCTAGTATGCCAGCAATAAGTGAGGATTTGCATGGAGAAAATATTACACTAACAACTACTGTCTGCTGACAAAAATGCAAAGGACATAAATTTAATTAAAAATGAGTCATGAGCAAGACACTCATGACTAGGTATTAAACTGACCATTACTTAAGGTAGACAATTGCATTTAACAATGAAGAAACTGTGACCAAGTAAGCAGCCAGATTTAGACCACGAGCTTGAGATTGATCTATTCCCAAGCAAGTGAAAAGTTGAGTCCCAGAGTTGGCCATGTTGAGGAATAGTTGGACTGGAAAGGAGAATATATTAAAGTCCCCAGCATCAAACGAAATGCACAACCACAACCAGAGATCCTCCATCCACCCTATGCCCCACCTGAGCTCCTGCAACTCAGCCAACCTCTTCTCCAGCACTGCCCGTTTGGACCTTTCCTCTTGTGTAGCCTGTTGGATATTAGCCACCCTGATCTGTGCCAGAACAGAGATGGGATCCAGCGCCTCTACAAAGGCTGTATCCAGTTCCCTGCAGAGAAAGCCTCGGGCCATCTGCACAGTGATATTGAAAGTAGTGATCTGAAAGATGAAAGGCATACACAAGTGTTTTTTTTGGGCAAAAGACTGAGAAGTATAAAATATATACACAACATAAAGAGAAGGCATTTGGACACTGACTGACCAGTTACGGTCCGCTCCAAGATGAAGGCTTCTCACCCACCTCCGCAAGGTCAGCCTGCACTTTGTCTCTGACAGCCAGAGACATATCACCTCTCTGCCGCTCATCTTTGAGCTGCACCAACAACATATTCAACTCCCGCTGAAACATACAGAAAGAACAATTACACCATCATTCAGGAACGCTGTTAAGATTGCCATATTTTACAGTTAATCTGAGCACCAAGGGACTCAACCACTAGCAAGGCAAAGAGACTTCAGTTTCTGCTCTTCATAATGGAAATAGCTTCCCCATCTGCCATTTTATTTTTGAACTCTCATGCTGCTGAGGTTACACAAAATAGTCAGTGACTGTAGGGAAAGTCAGCTTCAATGCCTGGAACTAAAGGTACCATATTAAAACAAACAGGCATCCTTTTGTGTTGGGTCACACACATCTCATCAGTGCTCCTGGGCAAACAAAGACTTACAATTTGTTTTTCCATCTGACGTTACTCACCTTTAATTGCTGGTATTGCCTCTCATTTTTGGTAAGCTCAACAAACTCGAGGTCAGCTGGGGTCCACTGGTATCCCTGCATGCCTGTGATGAAGCGGTCCGCAGACATCTCCTCTACCTGCACTGTAAAGAAAGACAAGATCAACTAAAATGCGTAAGGGGCAAAGGGAAACAAAACTCGTGGAGTCAGAAGTGCCAATATTTAGGGGCAGGGAGATGTCATAGAATACTTGACCGTTAGAAACGCTGAAGGTTCAAAGGATTTAAAACATGCTCTTTACCACTTTAGGTGGCCATAGACACTTGCCTGTGGCAGAGATAGTACTGGGTCGACGGAGAGGCTTTCTCTTTTCACGAATATGCTGCTGCTGCGGTTGCGTTTCACAATTACTAGTCTTTGTAGCATGTTCTGAACAAAGCCCATTCTGGTGGGAAGGGACGGAAAGTGACAACAGCAATTTTTATTAAAAATACCCCTCCAAAATAACAAAATTAATGGTTCAAGATGATATTACTTTTACAGATAGTTAGCTGCCACCTCAGGTCATTCTAGCATAACAATCTAGTTACCAACTCTTATCGTTTACCTCCAAAGTCCGAGGAATCGTGAGAGAATTCCTTTTCGATTCTGATACCGGCGGAGTCCGAGCTAATTGTTTACCAGTTGGAATGGCGTTTATGGATTTTCTCCAGGGGCTAGCATATACAGCACAGAGTGGATTTTCGTTGTGCGGCTTATTTTCGCTAGTGCTCGTCCTTTTCGACATCTTTTTACCGCGTTCCATAGTTAGTTTTGTTCAATATTATGACCTTTGTAGATATACTATAATCACAAAAATAGCTTAGGCATGTGTATAGTTAGCAAGAAGTTCAATGATTTTAAATATCTCCTCTGTGTTTTAATTGGACCCCATATTCTAAAAACACGCCCCAAAACATCCGGGTACGCCACTAGTGTCTCGTATCTATGGCTGCAGACCTGAGTAAAGGGGCGTGTCTGGCACCAGCAACAATATAATCATGAAAAGACCCAGCACTATTTCTGCCACCGGTTAGTGTCACTGGTCTTGGGAAAGTTTTAAATGCTTTGAGCCAGGCTTGACAGCATCTACCTGTCAATTTAAAATAACGCGCCTCTTCCTGTGCGTGGTTTATTTGCCCATCACGTATTGGAAACGGAAGTAGTCGAAGGCTTTTGTAGCGTGTGCGATTTTCTGTTTCCCAACGCAGTTATTCCAAGGGACGTATGTTGGCTAGCTTTGTTTCACTGACAATAGTTTGCCGTTAATGGAGATCAAATACTAGTTGATTACACTGGACCACTGCCTAGAACAGGCGGTTGCTCAAACAAGAAGGGGACTTTAGTATCAGGATATGTCTCTGAGTCTCTCAAGGTAGTGGTAATTAAACCAACTTTAAAGAAACCAAATTTAGATCCACATGTTCTTAAGCACTTTAGGCCTGTGTCTAAT
>JAOVYW010010712.1:7873-26742 GCA_025775045.1 Hiodon tergisus
TAGTTGAAGAGGGCGCGGCGAGCTCTCACCTGATACCGTACATGCAGTGCACGTAGTTGAAGAGGGCGCGGCGCAGCATGGTGGTGTCCACATCCTCGTGGGTGGCCATGTTGTAGTAGGTTAGGTTGTACACAGTGCGGAACTTTGCGTCCAGCAGGAGACCGATGTCAGAGTAAAGCCGGTTGACCAGCGAGAAGCCATGGACCTCCCAGGAAAAGTCCTAACAGAGTGCGAGGCAGTTGAGAACTACAGTGCGACAGTCTTTTGTCGAGTATTGGACTCGTTCAGAACAACGCCTTTGCCGGTTCCGTCCCTTGCGACGTGCGCGGGACTAACATGGATGGGCTGAAGACCAGGACTGGCTAAGGAACTCTACTGTTCGTATCGCTACCTTTAAACTGGAAGTCACGCCTCGACTCACCTGAGCTCGGAACGTCGGGGGATTGTCTTCCCCGTGCCTGGCAAAGTCCTGATACCCGAAGGTAGGGTCCTCCACAAATCGGGACACTTTAGATGTCGGCACCATTTCATCTTCGAAACCTGTGAAGATGAAAAAATGCCCACACGGAATTCTATATTTATAAAACAGAATAAATAAAAGACGCTGCGTTTTTGTGGCGAGGACATAGCACAGAGGCCATGCAACAGGACGCCCTACACATATCTCTGAATGGCGCCTTTGAGCCTTTTGCGTTCTCAATTCAGTTACACACACCAAAGCAGATGTCCGCTGTTTAACTGTGTCATATGACCATATGGGTAGGAGACGGAGTGTCTTCTAATGAAGACGGCTGGGAACTTGGCCAAGAGTCAATAAGAGGACCCATGACACGGTAATCATCTCCACTAACACGGCGTTAACCAAACGCTTTGGCCCACCTGCCTCTCTCGCTGAGACAGAGACACAACGCGACACAGATAAAGCGTTTGCAGAGTTTTGCAATCCATGGGCTTCTGATGCTAATGCAGGGGTGCTTAGTAACCACAGCATCTGGACGAGGGCACTCTGAACTGCTAGCAAGTCCCCTCCTATTTGCTCAACCAAAACAATCAAACCAAAAGGGAAGTGTACATGGACAGAAAGGTCTGATGTTGTTATCCCCGTTATATGGCCACAGGTGCATCCGTCAAGGGAACGCAACCCCATTCCGTTCCTCCTTTCGTCGTGCAGAGGGATGAAATTACGTAGTGCGATCCAGTACAACGCCGGGGCTTCCATCAGATTCCTTTTAGAGAAGCCATGCACAACCAGGTGCGTGCACAACGTGTGCACGCTCACGTGCATTTGTGATCGTGCAACTTCACTCAGGCCGACGCGTATGCATAGCCCAGTACCTCCGGAGCCCACCAGGAGGCTCTCCTTCTTTTCCTTCTCAAAGCGCGTGGCCATCTCCTCCTGCGAAGCCTCCTCGTCCTCCCGCTCCACCTGCAGCCTCTTCATTCTTTCCATGAGGGCCTCCAGCTCACTGACGGAGTCGGTCGTCTGAAACAAACAGCCCCCATGTAAGCCTCACGTTTTTCACTACACACACACACACACACACCATACGGCTGTTGTGCTGTCAGACACCTAGCCCACACCAAGCTTTATCTGAAAAAAACTAACCTTTCCCTCCCCAAGTAAGGGAGACAGAGACTATTAACACAGTAAACAGTAAGGCATTAAAAAGCATTTATTGTACTCGTACGGGCTTGTACTCCCTTTTAAAAAAACACTCCCCCCACACGCAGATTTATGCTGGGAGGCTGTGGAGCTGACATCAGGCCAGGTTAAGGGGACTGAGTGTATACAGCACTCTGAAACCCAGGCTCCTCGCCTCACCCCGTGATTTGTGTCATCGATGAAGACGGACTCCTCGAGGCTGTTGTCATTGGCCAGGTCGCACGCGCAAAAGTTGCTGACGTTTTCCTGAGCGAAGTGGACGGCGCTCTCCCTGTCCGCCTCGGGGTTGACGCCGCTGCCAAAGACGAAGCTAGAAAGGGCGTGGAAGTGGGCCAGGAGGACAACCGCGTGAACAAGCTCTGCCAGAGACCAGCTGTTCTCCCCGGTCTTCACCAGTTTCTAGGAGAGAGAGAGAGAGAGAGAGAGAGAGAAAACCTTCCATCAGATCAATTAACACTAGAGTGACGTTTAATGACACCAAATTGCAATACCATCATTTGCACAAAGACACACTAAACAAGGCGACAACGAGCTTCTCTCATGATTAGGATCAAATCAGGCGTTCTCCGTTTGCATTTGTCCTTGGACACCGATTTATCGCTTATCGGATACGTTTTTAATGACACGCGTTCTGGTCATATTTTCGTAAACTGCTCTTGACTTCCTTTTCATCATCTGGAATTTCTGCCAAAATCACCGTTTGTTTTTCCATAGAACCCTTATGTTTTGGTTCTGCTTTTTCCTCCATTTCCACCCGTAAAGGCACATTGATATGATCAGGTGCAACAAACCTTGAAACACAATCAATTGACAAACTGCTAACTCCGCTTTACACAGTCTTTTTGTGAGCGAGTTGCTTTTTATTTTGCAGCATGTGACAGAGCTACAGAATATGTGAGTGAGTGAGTGTGTTGCCTGCAGGAACCCCACGAAAGAGAAGTTTAACTAGAGCATCGAAAATCTGCGGAAAAAGTATTGGGAGACTGGGAAAGACTGTCCCACACGGCAAGGTTAAAATTGCCTTTTAAAAACTGAATTGTGCAAATATGTGTTCTTCAATAAAAGGTATTAAATATGTATATTTCTATTTAGATGCATTGATATATTTTGGTAGTTATTTCGGTGCAATACTAAATTATTGACTGAAATAAATATTTTGGGAGTAAAAGCCTGACGTTTGTAGAGTTAACTATCAGAATTCCATGCTTCCTCTTTGGCAATGGGCCAGGGTCTGTTTGCATGCCAGTGTGCACGTGAGTCACCTGTATGTGCCCTTTAGTGATCAGCAAGGATCCGTTTGCATGCCAGTGTGCACGGGAGTCCTCTGTATGTAACCCTTGGTGATCAGCCAGGGTCGGTTTGCATGCCTGTGTGCGAACGGGAGTCACCTGTATGTGCTCCTTGGTGATCAGCCAGGGTCTGTGCGCCAGGATCTTGTTGATCTCGTTGAGGTTCCTCAGACGCTGGGGGGCGAACTGCAGTCCCTTAAGCCAGTCCACGCAAACGCCCATCTGGTAGAACTCCTGAACATGCATGTTCACCAGGAAGGAACACTGGTGGCGGGCCGCTGCCTGGGACATCAGGTCACAACGGGTCAGGATCAAGTCACAGGCGGTGTCGTGCTAGACAATCATCATCATCATCACCATCACCACCATCACCATCATCATCACCACCATCACCATCATCGGAAGCATGCCAAGTCTGCCGATTTACATGCATGTTTGTAATTACATCCATGTGCCCGTTTCCCCACGCCATGTCACCCAGCCCGTACAGGCCTAGCAGGCTCACCATGATGCCAATATAGTGGCGGTAGTGCAGGGGCAGGGGTCCATCCATCCTCAGCAGGTAGAACTGGCTCCGTAGAAACGATTCCAGGTAGTGAGGGTGAAGGCCCATAACCTGGGTCAGGTGGTCCACGCGTCCACTCGGGGAGTACTGTCCCGCCAACAGCATGAGGGCATCTCCATCCAGGACCTCCATGACCTGTGGTGGTTTGACCCAGGCGAGCGGAGAGAGAATTAGTCACACGTTGCAATCAGTGTCAAGGGCACTGAGCAGAAGCAAAGTCATTATTCTGTTATTTTAGGGTAGACAGCGATGCTTAAATTTTTTGCAAAACGGTAAGGACCGTTTTCAGGTCTCTGAACTAGGGCTTAACATACATCATAACCGTGTTTGTACAATACCTTCACAAAGCAGGCTGGAGGAAACAGGAGTGACAAAAGGTCCGACCCATTCCGACAATCCCAAATCAGGGTTTAAAAGAATTACTGGAAATAATCCGGCGTAGACGTCACACTGTACGACCGGTGAAGCAGGAGTTGAGAAAAGGAGTCGCGCAGAACCGAATATTCACCTCGTTTTCTGGTATGAAGGAGCTGGGCCCATTGGCAAGGGGTCGTGTGACTGTCATTCCATGCTCCTTTAAAAAAAACCAGGGCAATCGGTCAGCAAACATCTCAGAAATAATAGTACCCTGTGCGACATATAAATGCTCCAGTTGCATCATCTCATAACAGCGTTGACATTCTGGCATTTGCTGGCCCAAAAATGCAGAATTTGTTTACCAGAACGTGAATACCACGCCTACAAAAGCAAAGGCAAAGCCCTGTGGAGAGGTCATGGAAGCTTGCCTGGCTGTAGTGTTTACGGATGTTTACGGTGCAGAAAGTGTCGATTAAACACTACAGGGACAAACACTGCTGGCACCAAACACTCGCCGCTCATAAGGACAGGGTCACATACTGACAAATACAGGATAAGCTCTAAGTTTACCACCAGCATGAACACTCAACCCAGTCTTTCAGGCAGAATCACTTTTTTTTTTTTTTTTTGAGTTGTAGCCTGGAAGGCGTTCCGCTTGTTTGCGAGGTCCGCTGGTAACGCTTCTTTAGCGATTAACTCAAGGTTGATCAGTAGAGCGGAGCTAAAATTTTCCGACTCACATGCTTCCCTTCAAAACTAGTCAGACCAACCTCATCACCCACATCTACGCCCGGAGACCAATAACACAAAGTAAAAAACCAGACGGCACAACTCCTTGACTGTACGCAGCAGCATTAAAAATGCTGCATCTTTATATTCAGATCCTCAAATATCACCAGGGGCTCTGGAACAGTCCAAGATATCGCACCAGGAATCAATGCATTTAATCACATTGAAGAATAACACATTTCTTTGCTAAATATATATTTCACCTTGTCAAATTATACTTTCGTTATAATAATATATTTTCTCTATAAAGTATATGAAGTATACATACTTATACAATGGATAACTACAAGCAGCCTCCAAAGTCATATTTCTGCAGTACAATATTTTTATGTACTTCACAAAATATTTTATTTTACCCACAGACCCTTCAAGTCATCAAAAAACTTTTTTTTTTTTTTAAATGGAATTATTTTCTACAAAGACCTGCTATTATAACACTCTCTGTTTGTGTGTACATGCACACAAACAGAGTGTTATAATAGCAGGTCTTTGTAGAAAATAATTCCATTAAAAAAAAGTGAATGAACACAGGAATGAATTCTAACAATCATTCTCATTCTACATCCTGCAGACGTTTAAGAGTTGGAGGAATACCTCTTTCCTAAGCTGAAACTGGTGTTCGTGGTCGGATATTAAATTCCTGGAGATACGAGCGGTGGCTATGCCCCCCACAGCCCTCTGCCCCAGGTCACCGAATTTCTACATTCGTTGTCATTAGGTGCTTGTTATTGCTTAGTGCAAAACCAGAGGATAAAGGAGATCAGGACTGAGTTGAAAACACTGAACTCCCCCATAAGCAGATTAAGAAAACAAAAACATTGATATTATATTCCTGACAAAACCAGCAGAGAAAAAGCGGTCACCAATCTCTTTCTTAAATCAGACTAAATTCACGAGCTGCAGACCAATTAGCGCGAGCAGTGCAAACTCCAGTTGGAAAACATGTTCGCGGGACAATGTCTGCCTTTGTTTTTTTCGCTGCCAAGGCCACTGCAGCTCTGTTGTGCGACGCCTTACTTTAAGAGCAAAGATCATAAAATACAGCAGCGGGCCACGCTAAGCGATAAATAACAATAAAAACACTGTGGCAGGACATCGAGAATAACCCCCGTGCTGTTTTTAAATTCAGCGACGGCCACCATTTACAAAACAAATGGTTACAAATCCAACCTTTAAGTGCAAACAAGCTCCAGGGGTTAGGGAGAGGGGCAGGTGAGTGCCCTGCACTGTTGTAACTGCAACATAGTTTTAGCAGTGACTGAATGGAAGGCAAGTGTGAGAATTTGTCCAGCGAGAAGGTCTGCATTATACGGATTCCACTCCCACAGTTGGTCGGCACAGCAAAATACAAGACTGACCGAGTGAAGGGGGGGGGGGGGGGAGGAAAAAAAAAAAAAAAAAACCTAATAAATAAAAACACTGTAATCGCTCTGCAGAGGGTGAAACATTTGCATACGACACTAAAGTCATAAGTCGAATAGTTCTCCCTTTTACCTCTGCCCCTGCAGCTCGCAGAACATTGTTATTCTCAAGCAGGGAGGGCCCGGGCTGGCAGAACTCCTAGCTTGGCTGGATTCCTGGTTACGATCACATGATGTGCACCGGTGGGGTCAGTATTCCGCCCAATCAAATTCTTAGTGCTGCAAGCAGAGCTTTCCTCAGCCCAGCAGGGTGGACTTCAGGACCGAGACCGCTGAAAGTCCTCCCAAGATGGCCCATTTACCAGCACAGGGGAGACATCGAGAGGGCCCAATAGAGCGCCAGAAAGGTCCTCTGAAAAGGAGTCCTCTGAAAGCCACATCAGTTTCATCAGAACAATGCAAAAAGACTGCTTTAAAACACAAACAAGCAAGCCTACAATAACAGCACAGAAGACATTGAAAATTAAAGTGATTCCCCAATAGCCTAAGACTAACACGGGCACTTGGCGAGCCTTAACAGACCGTTTCTGAGATTGTAGTGAGGCAGGCCTGGCCACAGAAAAGTGTGTGCAACGGAACCGAAAGACGGAAAGCCTCCACCAGCCGCACACTGGAGGACTTCTTATCTCCCCCTCCCCACACACACACATAGCCAAAAAGCCTCTCCTTCCTTTCTAATCCCCTCACGCACACTTTTTGGTTGTTTATCCTTGTTTTCTTCACAGCTACACGAAAGGGGAAACAGTGGTTACCAGCCAATGAGGAAAGGCCTAGACAGAGACAGCTGGATATAACCCTGACCGGACAAGAGTGGGCAGAGCTGCAGTACATTTCACTGGCGCTTTTACGTCACCTGCTTTTAAGGTTCTTCCAGGTAACACCTCTCGGTCTATTATCGTCAATCAGTTCTTCAGCAAATAACCTCCCCGCTTATCTACGTGATTTTGTTAATGTTACTGACAATTGTTCGCAGAGGACGAACCAATCAGCCCACCCACCCCGCGTTAGACAGGGGAAGTAGCCATTATCTCGCCCTGTGAACACGCCACCTGAGCTCTGGCTGATAACGGCCCCCTTACACAGCGCACGGAGATGTTACGTCACCGACGTGGCCATTGTGCCACGGTGCAGCCATCCGTCGCATAGAGCGACTCACCTTTCCAACAACTTCACCCGGGGCCCTCGGTTCAACCATTCATTGTTCCATTGTGTCCAAGCCAAACTAATTATTAACCACGACGACTGAGGTGAAAAGTACCTAGGACCGGGAAAAAAAGAGCTCCAGGGGTTGAGATGTTCAACGCCTGCATACAACAAACGCCGTAACTTTTTAAGCACCCCCTTCAAGCCCAATGCAAACCAAAAGGCTAAATTAGCGCCAAGGCTGCAGCAGGCGTGCCGTGCTCGCGGTGTCTTTTTCACTCTGAATCCCACGCAGGATTACCACACTTCCCTTCGAAGGCCTGCCACGCCAGGCAGCGGTGTTCAGAGAGAGAGGCAGGCCGAGGGAGGAAGGAAAATCGGCGCTTCACCGGCCAAACTAAACAGACATGGACGGCCTCTGGGAGAGCCATCTGGCAGAGGTTTTCCCTCCCAACGCTGGGGAGGACAGCACGCACACAGTCCGCGCTCGGAGGACACAGTCCCCGCTCGCGGACTTCTCTGGACCGACTTCCGATTGCTCCTCACAAACACACGGTTCCCAAATGCTGCGAACTGGCCAAACAACGCCTACTGCTGCCGCAGCGCGAAGACAAACAGCATTGGGAGTGGATTCAGTCAATGGCCTCCTTTCCGTTATCCACAGGGCCCACCCCTCTCTACGCCGTGCCGTGACGCTTCTGCCGTCTTACATAACAGCCTTGTTTGTTCGCCAAACACACAGACTAACAATTTCCCCAGAAATAAGCCGACAGATTTGAGAACCTGAACGGCGAGAGGGATATTATAAAAAAAAGTAGGAATCAACAAATGCATTCTGAGGTAGTTTTTTTTTTTTTCTGCCTTGCTGTGACTGCTGCAGTCATGAGGTGAGATTTCTTCTGAGCGTTTTAGTCCCAAGCATTTCCTTTTTAATGCTTCTGATTCCTTCTACAATGAATACAAGAGGAAGTTAGAGGCTGAAGACGCTGGTGGCAGTGTGGTACGGTGGTTGGCCAGTGTAATGCACCACTAGAAAGGGATATTCACAAAGGAAATGCCATAACGTAACGGAATTCATGGTGCAACATAAGTTTCAGCTTATTCAGAAGAGACACGGACAATCAAGAAGGGCCAATGCAGCTATTAGTCTCAGAAAACCAAAATCCAGGCTGTCGGCCGTTTCTTTCCAGCTCTACCGTGCCTGCACAGTTTTGCCGAATACTTGTAACCAATACAAATGAAAGACGGGGAGAGTGAAAGAGATTCCTGCCGAGTTTTATTTGTCCGTTTTCTCAGATGTTACTGGATCATGACTTTACACATGCCATCACTCTCACCCCTATGCACAACCAGAAATGACAACTTTTAAAAGAGTTAGACACTTAACTTAGAATGCCGCTTAAACACAAGCATATTTTAAAACAGAATAAATACATTAAGAAATCATCACATTTTTCGAAAGGAAAATATTTTTAACCCCGTTGTTACATTCCGATTGGCCCTTCCTCCCACGCAAGAGGGCCAAACAGCTGTGGGTCGCCAGAAACGGGAAGTTAGATGGCCAGTGTTGAATCAGCAGCTTGTGCTCTCTCTCCATTTCCATTGCTTGGCAGCGGTTCAACATAAGGATCGCATGCGAACAATGGTAGCTTTAGAAAGACAAGGGGGGGGGGGGGGGTAACTTTCTACAATGTCCAGGGAAAATTGGGGGGTGGGAGGGAAAACAATGCTTCAAACCACAAGCTTTACTCTGTATTTGTCTTGTGAGAGAAATAACACAAACTCTACCACGCTCTTCAAATCTAAGAATGAAAGAAATCTAACTAAAAACTTTTCATTTCCACAATACAAGTTAAATTCCACCCAGTGTCAGATTGTCTGCATTGATAATGCATTGATCTATTGACTGAGGTATTTCTAAGGTGTCCCTTTAATGTAGTTTGTCTGCTTTTGTTTGTCCTTTAGTTCCCCAGCAGAGTGTGCCCCCCAAGTTTCATTTGAGAGGGAGAACTTCCATTTGTCTGCTTATTTTAAAACTGTATCAGAAAGACTACATCCCAACCCCAACAATGCTACCACACAAACTAATAAGTGAAAACAAAACTTGACCACACACCCCAGAGTCTGCGGAGTTAGATGAAGACCACATCTCTACAAACAAACTGTTCAGTTTAGTTAAGCAACAGGGGAAAAAATGGCTTTCTATGGCATCATTTTTATTTATTTTTATTTTGAATAATTACATATTTCTTCCAATAATTAACAACAGCCTTTTCAGTTGAGGATTTTTTAAAGGTTTCATTAAGCAACGTTAACCCTAACCCTAACCCTTTTGTTGAGATTTGATACAAATTAACCCAAATCCTAAATTAAATAAATAACTGGTATGCTCCAGCTTAACCAATATTGGTACCATAAACACAAGACACTAGCCGGATTCTTCTGGCACCAAAACACAGCTCAGGGCTTCTGTTGGCCGGGACGCATGCACAGAGGCACTAATAAATATTCCCAGGTAATTTGGGCACAAGATCTCAGCTATGGAAACACTGAAATGTACCGCCACAGCAGGAGCAGGCTGACCTGCAGGTGGGCAGACGGGCAATGTTTCCCATTTTACACTTCATTAACCCAAATGCCAGGTGGCTCCTGCACATCTTGGTTTGGCTCGGCCCGAGGAACTAGGCGAGACCCCTGCCACGCGATCCATTATGCCCAGTTCTTGTCTGCTGTGAGCAGCTCAGTAATGTTTTATCCCCAGAGGCTCGGGGTAGGAAATGAGACAACTCAATAAATAAACCGTCACTCACCCAGCATAAACACTGCCATATATATATATATATATATAGCTCCCTTATGTCACTAAAGGAGCTCGTTGATCAATTCCGGACAGGTAAACAAGCAACTAACACAGATCCATAGAGAGGAAAAGTGTTACAATAAGGGAGATCCTGCACCAATCTTTACCCTGTTTGAATAGCAAACATACAAAAAGGACTGTTCAACACGCACACCCACTAATGGTAATACAGACCACTTAAACACCTATACTAGACTGGCTGAAACCACACAGTTCAACCAGTTCAAACCGGGGGCTTTTCAAAAAAATTTTAAGGCAAGTTTTTCATCTTTCGAACTTGCTAATCTTTTTCATTAAATAAACAGCAGCTGTATAACATATTTAAACATTTTAGGGTTAAAATATGAATTAGGCCTCCTAGATGGTTTGAAAATTTGAATGAACCTATACCCATTTTGACATTCACTTCAGAGCATACCATTATATTCAACAATCAGGAATTTACAGAAGAACACAGCATTTTCTTTCAAGTAAGGATTTAATGTAAGTATTCAAGGTCTATGCTTTACTCAGGTTGTTTTCGCTCATGGAGACCAGTTACACTTGCTTTGGAATTCAGACGGCCGTAGAATCTACGTCTGACCAGGGGTTTTCAACTAGGGAACAGGGGGCCGTGATCCTCACTAATTCTCGAGATGTCCTCAGAGATGCAGAACCCGGTGCTTAAACGAACCTTAACACTGCACCTCAATATTCGATCATGCGTATTTATTCCCTATGGATTCATCGTCCCCTCCCATTCTCTGTTTTGTTTTAACAGTAGGGAAAGAAAAAAAAAAAGAAAGAAAAAAAAAGGAGTATGTTGAGTGACACATTTACCTACTTAGCGTTTCCCAGCGCACACTTAAGCGTGTATAACAATGGCTAACCAACCCCGCTTCATACTGAAGGAGAAAGTTTGCTGTCAATGTGCAGTTTATCTGTCTTTCCAAAACTTTGACATGGAAGTCTCCAACACATCTATACCTAACAGCCATCACTGCTAGCCTTATACCACTTTTCACAATATAATACTTTTTTGTTTGTTAGTTGTGCTAAAGAAATAAAAGCTCTTTTCTAAAACACAAAAACAAAATGAAAAAAAAACCAAAAACAACTTTCGCTAAACGACTATCAGCGGCGAATGCACAGCTTCTGTGGTAGTCAAACCCTTATTAAAATACTTTACTGTGCTGTGATAGCTGCAATAAGGCATGGATAAATACTCCAAGCTAAAAATTGGAATTTTAGCCGGGAACAGCTGAATCAAATGTGCCATTGCAGAAGGGGTAGGCTGATTTACAGGAGAGCGGACGGTAAACATTTGCAAATTCAATCCCGAGACCGAGACATGCAACACATTTTAGTTTAGCTACACCCGAGGAGCTGGACAGAATACAACAACATAAGCGTAAATCGTGTTGTTAGGTTTTATTTTTTATTTTTGCTTAATCAGATCCTTATCACATTTTAAAACTATTATTTAGGATTACTTGCAAAGCCAGTTAAGAGTAAAAATATCATTTTCTGTGCCTCACCATGCAAGCCATCGATAGCATTGGTCACTGTTTCTGATGTCTGAGTCACCTAAATCAGCGATCGATATATAGCAGACTTAAAGAGGTGAATGCAGTATGATTATCTACCATTTTGTCAACTTTTCTGCTAATATGAGGGACCATGTTACTTAAAAAGCACAAACTACACAATCATGACATGAAGTCGGCAGAATACTGAAAAACTTTGCATTCGTCAAATTCAATAATGATAACATTCGCAGGATAAAACCAAACTGATTACAGTACCTTTTCCCTGATCACTTTCTGACAGTTGTTACAGATGGCAAATGAGTTGTTGGTGGAGAGGGAGTCGGCATTGACGTTCATACTGCAAACTTGTGAGGGATAGATTTCTAAATGCTTGTTTTTAAATGGAGCCGCTTGAAAAGATCATTTTCTTTTCTTTTTTTAAACAGAGAATCCCTGGCAGTCATGTGCGGTGGCTATTTGGTGATGGGGTGATGTTGCTGTTGTTCAGTGCGAGGCCGGTTGTTTGATAGCTGGTCGGGGTTCCTCTCCCTTCGCCCTCGCTCCCCACACAAAAGCACTTTTCGTACCGAGAGTTTCCAACTTTAGCACGGCCAGAGTTGAAGCACGCCCACCGTCCAATAGCGTGTCAGACTGGGGGTTAAAACACACTGCTCTCATTCTTTGTTGCCCCGCCTACGTAGTCTGGCTGCACGGGCGCTTTTACCGACCCCGTGCAGGAATACAGTTTGTCTGCGTGTTCGCGCCGTACGTGCTTCATAGATGTTTTAATTTTTTTCATATCTAGCCATTCGTTTTCCTGCAGAAGCAGCACACTAGGTGGATGGTTTCAATTGACAACACGACACATTTTGTTTTTAATAGTGAAATACTGTGCAGCGGTATACATACATTTACATTCTGGCTGAAGTATAAGGTTGCCTTAGAATCCCATTCTTTTTAACAACGCCATTTCAGACATTACTTGGGTGCAGTTTCCAGCCTTTTTAGTTTGCTTTTTGAAAGTAATTATATTTTTGTGTGGGCATTCCCTTGTCCAATTAGTTTGACAGATGGCTTTCATATGGATATTGATTCTTAACGAAGATTCACTAATTCGTTTTTTTATATATATCTGCTTTGGCGATAAAGTGTACCGTAGAAGATGGTATGCAACAACACTTTCGTCAGATCTGACTATTTGCTTCATTAGAACAAGTGAGCAGGTTGTATTTAGACATTAGTCTAGTTATAATCTCCCTTTTCTATCTGAGAAACAAAGTAAGACAAACACACTAAGGCAGACAAACCATTGCAATTTAGTTACAGCAGCCATCTGTAGTATGAAGACAATAGCAGAGTAAATATACTAACATTATTTAATGTTGTCATGGGTTTTGCATGGCTGTTTGACTCTTGATTCCAGAAATCTGGTTTACAGGGAATACAGCAAAGCAACAGCTGTGTGCATCTGCCTGTGGAAGAACCTGCCTCTAGAAATTATTTTAAACTTCCTACAAAACTATTCAAGAAGAAACATGTTATGGACATGATGATAATTTTAGACATGATACATATGTTACATATAAATGTTTTGATCCCACATTAATAAATAGATCCACCTACTACATGTTTATGATCCATGTAGTAAGTATTACTCAGAACAGTAACATATGGGTGAGAAGTATATCTTTAAATCAGATACTTTTGTCAATCAGCAGGAAAAATGTTTGGTGGAAGATTTAGTGTTCGTTTTTGGTGGAGGATTGAGTCATATGAAATAGCTTGAGCACCTTTGTTTGTCATTGTTTATGTTAATAGAACTAAAACTGCATGCTCAGTTCACAATTTATCACAAAAAACAAAGGAAAAAACAACAAAAGGAAAATAAGCAGAAAGTCTATTTGTTAGCCACAGTTAAGCAAAACCACACAATTAACCAACAAACTGAAAAACAACATTTCTCTGCCTCCAAAGTTTTCACCCAGCAACAACATGATGTCAGCAGAAAGAGCTTGTGACCAATAGCAGGTCTGCAGTGCAGAAGTGATGTCACAGTGCAGTATCCTAGCAATGGTCGAATGGCTGTCAAGCATGACAGTGCTATGCACTTCCTTTAAACTACCAGCACAGACAACAGGTCTCCTGAGAATCAAAGCAATTTTATGTATGGTTTAATGTCTTTTCCTGCTCAGTTTCATCTCAGTTTATTTTAATATCAAGTTCATATCATATCAAAGGAAATGGAAAACTATGCTTTTTTTTAACGATTATATAAAGTCAATCGACCGGCTTCACTAAATCTGATTGCTATAGGCCTTTTTTTTTTTTTTTTTTTTACAGCTTATAGGTAGTAGACTGGTTCTAATAAAGATACATTTTTACAAAGATTGACTGGAAAGTGAAAAGTACCCAAAATCATCTTCATTTTGCCATTCTGTTTTAAAGGTTTCCTGAAAAGCAAGTTCTGTCCTTCTTAACAATAGGTTTTCCTCTCCCGATTAGTTGTTCAGCAGAGCTGTTATACTAACTGTAGTGAGTAGCAAAAATAGGAGTGTTGTAAAAACAAAACATTCAAGCAAAACGGTGAAATCCTCAAGCAATGCTAAATGGATTTCCATATCATCAGATGTTCCTTGCCTTTATGGGTTTTTAAAATTTATTATTCAGTATTTATCTGCTGAGCAGTACCTGGTAAAGGAATTTCATATTCTAGTTAAATTAATGATTTACCAAAGTTAGTATAAAACACATTTCATATAATTTTTGTTTGCTTGGTGTTTTATATACCTCCACAATGCATATTTCTCTCCTCTTATCTCTTGCTTTCTTCCCTGGAGTTTGAGAATGTAATCCCTGTGACCTAGCTTTGTGACTAGTTTGTGGATTTGTGATTGTACTTTTTCTGGACAAACGTCCCCACCTTCATCTGTTATACTCCCAGTGGGGCTGTGTTAATCATTCTCCACCTGAAAACTGGTCTGACAGAAGAAAAATGAAATAATGGCTGAGATGATCACACAGATGAGTGGGCCACTTTGCCGCGCACAATGTGTGCCTCTATGCATAGCAAAGCCGGGAACATCTCTTTTCCTGTCTGTTTAACATTAATCTGGAGTAATAAATATTTAAACAATTTTTAACGTTGCTCCACATCCAGTTCTGTAAACGAATCTGACATAAACTAAAAGCTACCATTTCTTACTGATCTTATAACATCCTTCTTGACTTCCGTTTTATGTGAACTGCTTAAATCAGAAATAATTATTTTCCAAAATTTTACATGCTATAAAAAAACCTTCCTGGATAGTGTTTGGTGAAGCAACGAACATGAAAACATCACATTTTCCCACTCAAAATGCTCATAATTACGTTTAACAAACCATGAACAAGGCTGTATATTGTGTGTAATAGGGAAGTGAAGGAAACCATATGTATTATATCAAAAACTAATTGCGTTTACGCTTCAATGACCCAGCAGGCCTGAGAACAGACCATGTTGCTCTACTCTCCAATAGCTTTCCATAACAGGTGACATTCCAGCTGATCTGATATCCGTTTCACAAAAGTAGCCTCTTCTGGCACAACATTACGTTTATTCAGAGCCAACAGTAAGTAGCTCTCCTGATTTATGATAATTCATAGGTTTACCCTGAGGTAAAAGCAAGCTCTTCTTTGTTGTTCTTTGTTTTATTAAAAGCCTCATTTAATTTTAAAGCCTCATTTAAAATTTAAATTAAATCTATCTTTTGGTGTTATACAAAAGCAGAAACTGTATTTCCTTGTTCTGTCTCAGTTCCCTCTACCAGACATCCAGCTGGTACACTATGCTAAAATCTCTGCAATTACTTTTTTGTGCTTTGTCTCAAGGACAGATTAAAAGGATTCTTCTGCCCACAGAAATGAAACCTTCCCTTCTTTGACCTAGAATTAATTGTGCCTCAACCCAGCTTTACTTTGCCATTTTAAGCGGGTTTTCCCTGCACGCTTCTGAGAATACCGTCCTGCCATTAAACTGCATTCCCCGTGACCAGATCAGATTGCTCCTCAAATAGAAATCCTCCGTGTTCCTCTTTCTTTCTCTCCCCGTCCCTCTTCCCTCATGATTCAGTGGCCAGTTCCATGGCAAGACCCTGGGACTGGATAGTGGCCTGAGAGGGAGTCTGCTTCACTCCCTCCCTGCAGCTTGAGAGGCCACCGGACCAGCGCCAGGGTCTGCTTTGAACAATAATGTTGATCTGCAGCCAACGGACTGAGCCCGTGTCGACCGCATTCCTTCTCCAGGGAAGGGAAAGGAAGCTTACCTCGATTTCACATGTCAGTATGCAGCTGAGTACATGGAGACTTATGGAGACAACTTAGCTCTGCAATCAAATCATTTAAATAGTTTAAACTTTTAACATTTGAAATATGGGGCGTTATATTTTTAAACTGAAGTACTCCATAGCTATACGTATGTTAACAAAATGCACTTGATGGCCTCAATGTCATGCAGGAAATGTTGTTTTTGCTGGAAGGGGTGTACTGTGAGACTCTGAGCTTGTTGCCTGTTGGGGGCCTTGAATTAAACCCCACTGCTGGGAGGGTTGGGGGCAGCCAGGGCCCATTTTGTTATGTTATTCAGGGATGAATGCTGTTGACTTAGACATTCAAAGGAATGGGCCAGCATAGCTAAACATAACCCTCGATGGACACCAACCTCAAGACGGGAGTTTTCAGACCCTCTCGTTGGTGCCTACCTTCTTTGTTCTCCGTTGCCTTTGTACTCTGACCTGGGTGGCACGTTCCTACTGCGACACAAGGCGCTCTAGGATCTGCGGTTACATTCCAGCTAAACAGAGCCAAGATCATAGAAATTAAGTTAAGATAAGTTCATTGTTTTACCTTCTGATCTGATCTCTTAAAACAAGCTTTCACATTAGCATAGATTTAAAAAAATAATAATAATAACAGCGGATAATCGATAATATTTTCTTCAGGGTAACAGATTTATAAACCCTTTCTTTTTTCCCGATCAACATTCATCCAAAGACAAACTAATTTAAATGCCTTGTTGGTCGTACACAAAAATGTAGCTAAAATGTATCTTGCTTTTAACACACAAAGAAATGTACGGTAAATTATTACCATGCGTGCAACCACATCCAACCACATTCACAAGTATCAAGGAACAAACATGCGTAAGTGCGTGCAATGTGCCAAAACATTAAAATCACATATGAAAATCCTTTGCCATGGGGCCTCATGATGTGTTCTTCCCTGGTGCTCTGGATCATCAGGTGCCCAGGACAGACGGATGACTGAGCCTGAATCCACAAAAAAGCCTTTGGCTGATATGTCCTGGGTGAACTGTGTATTGGTGTATGGCTGGAACAACGCGACAAGCTACTGAAACTGATGCAACCCCCACAGAAAGATGCTGAGAAGCCCATCCAATGTTGCCATGTTCTCCAACGCATGGACCAAATCACGGACGTGAAACACGATTCTCTTCAGGATCGGTAAAGCAGGCACAGACAAGTCCCATTTCTGGCACATTACTCATCCTTGCAGATAGATTATCTCGTTTTGAGGACTTTGAGGGTGGCTTTAGTAACCTGCATAGGAGTGTCCAAATATCAATGCACTGGATAAAAACACCCAGTAGTTCATTCTCCTAAATCAAGCAGATGGGTATCAGCTCCAGGAATAGAAACAAGCCTGCATTTTGTCAGCTTCAGGCCCACAGCAGATGGTCATTAGAGTGTCCCCTGGAGTGAGAAGGATTAACTAAAAGGAGCTCAAAACTTCTTATTTCACCCTGTCTCTACAAATAGCCCCTTTTTACAGTTGGAATTTTTTTAACGAGGTAAACTAAATACTGAGAAGTAAGAGTAATTAGAAACTTAGGACCCACAGCTAATCAGTCATTTGCCCTTGTTTAGTGGATTTGTGGTTCTTATTTTTATTTATTTATTCTATGGTAAATGACAGCTTCCCTTCTAGCAAAACTATTAGCAAGATTTTACGTTATCATGACACCAAGTCCTTTGTGTCTATATTATGTTCAGAGGGTTCAGATCCTCAGGCGAGACCCCAACTTGTCTTCAGATGACTAATGTTGCTGAGACATATAAATGTCACAGCAAACCTCGAAAGGATATGAGATGAATGTGATTCATTTAAATTCTAGGCTGTGCTGTTTGATGATGGGGGCCCGTGTTAAAAGCAATGTTTATATGGGTTCATTTGGTGAAAGTCCCCCATGGTGCATTGCAGACAGAAAAGGCAGATGCCCTGGCACTCAGGGGAGAGGCTATGTTGAGCGTGCATGTTGTGGCAGGGGGATCTCAGATATGATGCTCTCTGACTGTGGATGTGTGTGTGCGTCTGTAAATGTATGCTCTGAATAATCTTTGTGGGAATGCCAGTTGAAATTGAGAGCATTTGAGTGAACGGACGTATTCACACATTTCTTGCTTTAGATTTTATTAGCTTTCATCCTTTATTGCTTTCTTTTCACAACAATGCTGTGGCAAGCAATGCCATTTGTTTCAGTTAACAGTTGGGAGGGGTTGTCAGGTCAGGAAACTGCATCCGTACTATAACAAACATATTGCCTGAAAAGCCTGAAGCCCCTTGAGGGACAACAAGAACATTGATCTTGCCAGTCTTGCAGCCACTTTCATAATCTTTGATTTTCTACGTCTTTGTCACAGACAGACACAAGTATAGTTTAACATCTGAATGGTGATGTGCTCACACTACAGAATCCAGACAGTCAACACAGCACTCAGTAAACATATCTTGTATCTGTATGTTTTTGGGAGGGGTGCTGTTCTGTAAGAGTTTTTTCTCTTATGGCTTCCTTGCCAGTACAGTAATAAGTAAACAACACACCAAAAACACAAATCTCCAACAGCGATAATTACGATTGATCAATGCGATCGCTGCCCTAATGACCCATTTGTCTGTACACATGAGCTAGCTGATAGACATTAAAAGTCACATAGACTGCAACAGCTGAGCCAGAAGCTGTGTTGTTTTTTAATGAAAATTGGAAGATATCCAGATCTGATATGACAGGGTTGAGCTCAGGAACAAGGCCCGGAGACCTCCTAATTACATGGTGAAACTTTGCCCTGCTCATAAAAATTGTTCCATTATCATGTGTCAAACACAATTTTTTTGTAACGAAGCGTTTATGAAAGTCTGAAAGTTACAAGAACCGGGCCTTCTCAGCCTGCTTGTGTATGTGTTACACTGCTCTTTTCTATACATGTGAAATCTATTTTTTT
>JAOVYW010010731.1:0-19230 GCA_025775045.1 Hiodon tergisus
TGTGGCCATGAGCTTGTTGGGCGGGTAGGGGTGTGGCCATGAGCTTGTTGGGCGGGTAGGGGTGTGGCCATGAGCTTGTTGGGCGGGTAGGGGTGTGGCCATGAGCTTACTGGGCGGGTATGGGTGTGGCCATGAGCTTACTGGGCGGGTAGGGGTGTGGCCATGAGCTTACTGGGCGGGTAGGGGTGTGGCCATGAGCTTACTGGGCGAGTAGGGGCTTGATTATGGAAGTATCAGCAAGTAAGGGATTGGTGGTGAAGATTGAATGCAGGTGGTTACACGCGCAGAGGTGGTCATTACCATATCAGTGAAGAAAATGTGAAGAAAAAATCATATCTAGTCGTGGAGTGATTTCATCATCGAAATCTGAATTTGCCTGAGGATTAATGTATTGCATACTATCTAGTTGTGTGGTTTTTCGTAGGGATATTTTATTTTATTTTTTATTTTGTAGTCTAGTAGAAATTTTTACTTTGCCATTTTCACACTCTGCTGACTAACAATCACTTATCATCCATTCTGGTGAATGATGCTTGGAAAACCTACTTGGAAATAATTAACCAATTGAACACAAATGCTAGCCTCTGATGGTTTGGAATGAATCCTGTAATTTGTCACGATATTAATGTTTAAAATAGTATTTTGTAAAAGAGACTAAAAACCATAGAGATTTAGTGAGTGGGATATTGTTACACCGTTGCTGTACTTCATTTATTAAAATAATATTTTTATGATTAAAATGTTTCGTCATGGCACTTGATTCAGGTACCTGGACAATGTTGTGAACAAGCAGACGGTGTCAGCCCCCATCCCTCACCTCCATGCTCTCCTGACCAGCGGGGACGAACCTCCGCCAGAGATTGACGTCTTTGAGCTCGTTAAGGCTTCTTATGAGGTCAGAGTTCATTGTAGTTCTGCTGTAGTTCCCGGCTGTGTCTGTGCAACTCCAGTACCGCTTTGTTACCACAGTCTGTCTTCTCACAATGTTGGTCAAGTTGTACTTGACCTCTCAACTTGCCATTAGAGTTTAGCTGATTGGTGTACGTCTCCCTCCCGTTTTTTGGTGCAGAAGTTTGGCAGTCTGCGAGCTGATCCTATTGAGCAGATGAGGTTCAAACAGAGGTTAAAGGTCATCCAGTCACTGGAGGATACTGCCAAAAGGAGTGTGGTAGGTGTGACTGCTGATATGGGTGTGAAGCTGTGCACGTGTTGTCACTGTTCGTTTCCTGATACCCCATGTGTATTGTATTGTCAGTCTGTGTGTTTCCACAGTGTGGGCTGTGTTGTCGCTGCGTGTGGTGGTGTTGTGACTCTGTGTTGTGCTGTCACTGGGGGTGGTGCTGTGATTGCATGCGTAGGATTGTCACCGTGTGGTGGTTTTGTGGTTCTGTGTGGGATTGTCACTGTGTGGTGGTTTTGTGATTCTGTTTTCAGGTGAGGTCAATCATGACTGACTCTGCCTTCAGCATTGAGGAATTGGAGGAGCTGTATGTCCTCTTCAAGGTAAGAGATCATCCTCCTCTCTATTATTGTGAATTTAATTGTCAAACCCTGACACACTTTAATCCTCAAAAAAGTCTATTTTATTCTGCGTTCAAATCCTTCCGACTGGGGGAAAAATATAACAACATAATGGGAACGGCGGTGTGTTCTGTCCTACACCAGCCTAAATTCCATTCCAGTTCTTATTACCTGCTTTTTCTTTCTGCTAATATTTGTTTTATTTACGCTACGTATAGTTATCGACCTGGTTTGCGTTCTGCGCTGCTCAGTACTTGACTGTGTCTGTGGGTGAGTCCAGGCGAAACACATCATGAGCTGTTACTGGGGGGACAGCAGTGGCGCTGCAGATCGTCATGACCCCAGCCTGCCGTACCTGGAACAGTACCGCATCCACCTGGGCCAGTTCAGCCAGCTGTTTGTGGCCCTGGGTCCCTGGAGCTGTGGCACCCACACCCCCACCCTTGCCGGTCGCCTCTTCCGCCTGCTTGACCACAACAAGGACGGCCTCATCAACTTCAAGGAATTTGTCACCGGGCTGAGTGAGTGTGTGGCGGACGTTATCCGACACTGCATGACAGAGGCCCTAGATGTGGGTCGCTCATTAAAACCGTGATGCTGCCCTCTCAGGTGGGATGTACCATGGGGACATGACAGAAAAACTCAAGCTGCTGTACAAACTGCACCTGCCCCCAGGTAATCGCCGGATAGTAACTGTTGGTCCCGTTAACTGCTATGCTCTCCTGTCCGAGGTGTGCGTGTGCGGGATAAATGCTTCTCGTATTAAATCCCGTCTCTCACCTCAGCTCTGTGTCCAGAGGAGGCGGAGTCTGCTTTGGAGGCCGCGCAGTTCTTCACCGATGACATCACTCCACAGGGTACACACACTCGCACTTTCAGACGGGTTTCTGTTGATGTGAATAAGAATGATTTTGATATCTTGAATTGAGTTCAGCTTGTTCTTTGAATCTTTCAGCTCGTTTTCTGTGCAAGTCCCACTGATCAGTAACTGGTGTGTAGCTCTGTTCATTAGTTCAGAAGAAGACCTGTTCATCTTCCTCGTGGTCTTGTTTGCTCCGTTTCTTCCCCTTTTGAGCTTTCTGTCAATTTTCCTCTGCTCTTCTCCTCTATTCCCATCTCCCCGTGTGTTCTGCTCTCTCTTTGCTCCAGATTCTCCTTTCCTGTCAGATCTGGACTTTCTGCTGCAGGAGATGACAACAGGTTTGTCTGTAACTACCTTCTCACTGAAGCACTTGACCTTCCTCTACTGTTGGCGCCCAGCCCGTCGCTCCTCCTTCACTCTGCTCCTGGGGTGGTCTACTCCCCACCCTTCACCCCCTCTCCATCTCCTCTGGTGGTACATTCCAACCCTTATGAAACCCTCTGTGACACTGCTGTCGCACACATGGGGCCCGAGTAACCGCTGAAATGCCTGTCCCGGTGGCTTGCTTGCTTGGCCGGTGCAGGAACTGTAGAATTGAAACTCCACCTGACTCTGAGCACTGTTGCCAACAGATTTTCCCCTGGTCTCTTCCCTGTGTGTAGGAGGGGAGCTCAAAGCATCGGCTGGAGATTTAGCCGGGGCCGGCAGCTCCGAAGACAGGAAAGGTAAACTGTCATGGTTTTTTTCGAGTCAGATGTAGAAACGATGCCGGTTACATTTACAGAAGGCTATTGGTTTCTGCACCGAATCCTCTTGAAGTACCGAGGGTGGTTCTCAGGGTAGATTGGATGTGTGTTTGAGTCGGGTCTGACAACTACCAGATGAAATGTAAACCTGCAATGTGAGAGTCTCTTTCATAAAGTGTTCAGGGTTCGTTTGGGGAGGTCGTTCCCCCTAAACGAAGTAGTATGTGTTCTATATTCATTGCATGGGCACAATATTTAAACAAAGTGAACTTTCTCCCTTATTGCACACTTTGCAGACGTGATAAGAAAACCGGTCTAATGCGCTGGTAACTGATAGGTAAAATGGATAGTCATAGTGATTATTTATTTGTTTCTCTACCCGTTCACTTCAAACATAGACACTCTGGGCTCAAACTAGAGGGTGACTGGAATCTCCTATGTCTTGTTGGCTTTATGTGGCCTTCCCATATGAATTTATTTTTTCCTTTTAACTTCTGGGAACGCAAGGCTTCGGATTAACTTCTTGGGTTATCAATGCATCTTCTTTTACTCAACCAAAGAGGCTTAATTGTATAGTTCTGGAGGTGTTTATGGTTAGGAGCTTAATTGTGCTTCCTCACCAATCGGTACGGTACGGTACGCCATACAGCACTGCTATTTCAGGTGTGATGTGTTTGTCTGTGTGGCAGAGGAAAAGGTGAAGGATTACAAGTATTACCTGAGGATGTGGGCGAAGGAGAAAGAGCCCAAAAAGGAGACCATCAAAGACCTGCCCAGGATGAACCAGGTAAGGAGATGATGGGACTCCAGCCTTGGCAGCACGCTTGCTCACAAAGAGCCACAAACGTGTTGCCCTGCATCGATCGAGCAGTGTGGAACAGTTTGTCTGACACAGTAAGTGACGTATCTCGGTACATGACTAATCTGTGTGCTGTGGTATACAACTCCACACACACACACACACACACACACACACACAAGGGCAGTCTCATCCATGGTCCACATCATGTTCTGCATCCTTAGTCAACTGTGACGTGTATCTGGATATTTTTTTTAAAAGCAATCTCATGTCTCATTGATCTCGGTTGTGTTAGCTGTCCCTCTTCTTGCCGGTCTGAGTCGTTGACAGATTTGATAAGCTCGTGGATTTGGCATTTTACCTCAGGGATTAAGTCAGTTCACTATACGTTCCTAGGGAGTATAGATCGTGATCCACTGTATCAAAATCCAGAAACAAAATTTCTTATCAGTCATTTCCATAAATTACAGTCCTATTCATACATCACCTCTGAGATGCATAAAAAAGGTTATGTACGTGTTGAAATAGTCTGTGCATTTGTTTGTCTGTCCTGCAGGAACAGTTCATTGAGCTGTGTAAAACTCTGTACAACATGTTCAGTGAAGACCCCCTGGAACAGGAGCTGTACCACGCCATTGCTACCGTAGCCAGCCTGCTTTTACGCATCGGTGAGGTGGGAAAGAAGTTCTCCAACAACGGCACCAAGAAGCCAGAGAGCCAAAGTGTCAGCTGCTCTGAAGTGCTTCAGTCTGGGACAGAGGAGCCCTCTGGGGAGGGGAGCTCAAGAGGGGCACAGGAGGAGGCGCAGCTAGAGGTTCCCCTGCCCCCTGTCTCCGATGAGGAGGCAAAGGATGACACCTCTGTGTCCTCCTATTCGATGGTGAGCGCAGGGTCCCTGCAGTGTGAGGACATCGCTGATGACACTGTCCTGATTGGCTGTGGGGATCAGCGCAGGAGCAGTGGGCTGGATGGGGATTGGTCCATCACTTTCGAACAGGTCCTGGCCTCCCTGCTGACGGAACCCCGCCTGGTGGACTACTTTGAGGTGAAGCCAGATATCCGTGCCAAGATGGCAGCCTGCAAGGCCCAACGCGCGGTGGAGAGGCAGGTCAGCTCGTCCAGTGAGTTTGAGCTCTCCCAGCTCTCTGGGTAAGTGGCCTATAGACACATGGAGGTCAGTGGCCCCTTCGCCCTGGCAGGGTAGGCCTGAACGCGCTGAGCGTCTAAAAGGCCCCTGGATACCCCTCCGAAATGGTTCAAACTGTCTTTTTGGGTTTTTTTCCACCTCTTCTTTGTTTTATATAATAATGTATCAATAGGAAACCCTCTGTATCAAAAAAAAGCATCCCATGACGCATAAACGCAAACATTGCATATTTATCCATCTTCATTTTTTCTGTTTCTATGTTTCTTCTCTTTTTTTTGTTTTGTTGATAGAATGACAAGCCGAATATGTTTTACTCTCTCGCCCACATTCTTGTAGTACCTTCTTCAGATATGCATTCATTTTTTAAACATTTTTGATACTACCTCTATACTGTGCTTTCCTGTTAGTTTTACCAGCTATAGTGAATGGTGTGTGGCTTTGCACCCCCAGCCTAGTCAAACAGCAGCCAGCTGGCAAATTATTAACCTCCCTTGACCTCTGTTCTAGATTTTATCAGCTTGGATGCTTGTTTGAGGTCCAAGAGTTTACCATACGTCACGAAATCAGTATTGCGATCTTTAAAATCATGCCGAATTTGATGCGGTATGTATCAGTTTACCCATAAAAACCCGAGTAATGATAAAGCCAGTATTTACTGCACATTCAGAAACATTTCTGTTCAACATTAGCCAGTGTCTGCTCAGACATTCAGAAAATGTCCATCCAAAGTGTAATACCAATTCTAATTTGTGTTTTAATAGCAGTTCCATGCTATAATTTCCCGCATATCATATCATATCATATCATATATTTTCTTAAGATGTTTTGGCTTGTTCCTGTGTCTTCGATACCATGTTAGTCAGTTAGCTTCAGTCTGTTCAAAGCAAATTTTAAATAAGCTCGCTGTATGATTTAAGCATGTGGTTGGTCATGGAAAATCATAACCAAAAGTGGTGACCATACAGGTGAGAAACTGCTAATATATCAGTGCTTTTCGTGAGAATTAGTCATATCCATGTCCTAGCCAATGGTATCCGTTTTCTGATACTTGTACTGCAAAACCCTTGATTCGAACTCTTTTCTAATGATAACTTGTGTGGCGTTTCCGCTGTACGACTTGAGTTCTCCCCCCTTCGACCTCCTGATACTGCTTCTTAGACGGCGGGGGGGGGTGGGGGGGGTGCTGGAGAGCTGAGACCAACAACCCATAAGAAACCTCACATTTCAGGAGTTAACCAATTGAAAGACAATGGATGGGGGTTTTTAAGACCAGGATAGTTGAAGGTTTCCCATCTTACGGTTTGGCCTGGCGTCAGTGTTGTGATTGGAACGCCACTGAGGGTTCCAGGTGGCACGGGGAATCTCACAGTTCAGGAGGAGGGGACAGCTGGTGACGCCTTGGTACCCAAGCTCTAAGGATATCAGGATTGTGCAGTCACGATGGCAACATCGCAAGGAGAAATTTTATTTGTCCGTTGATAAACATACTTGCTAATGGTTATCTTGCTGATAACTTACAAGAATGGAACCCTTTGTAAACAGCCTTGAAATCTCATCCGTTACTTTAGAAGAAGTTGTAAGCTAGACAATAATACTGTTCTGCTAATTAAGTATAATGCTGATACTGGATTTATTTATTTCTCCACACACTAATGGAGAAAAATGTCTACGTTTTTAGAAAGTTTAACCAAACGTAACTTTCTCTAGAACTGTGTTTAGTCTGTTGTGCTAGTGTTCTCTGAGACCTCCCAATTTGAAACGGTTCTTCTTTCTGTATCCATTTCTGACAAATTCATTATTTATTACAAATAGTGTCTTCTGTGCTAAGATTATATTTTAAACTGTACTTGATTACTATGTACTGTATGATGTCTTTGTTATGTAATAAACAAATACAAATAATCTTTTCTGTGTGGTGGACGCATGTCGCTAATTTTCTCTTTCATATGCTTACTAGGCATGTTTAAGTACCAATATGGCACTTATAAAGAGTTAAATGATTATATGAACAATGGCAGTGCAAAAAGCAATAACCGTTAACTATTTGCAGTATGTAAATGATGATAATAATCTGCAGGTATTGTTGAGAAGGGTCTTGATGTCAGATAATTATAAATAAAGAGAGATGATAAAGCAACCCACTTCATTAATTATCTATCATTTGTTTTATAGTGTTTAAACTTGTAGTTATCACTGAGTGGGCACGCATGTTCACTGGTTGGGCTAGTCGTTAGATTAATTCATTCGGTCATTCACTCAATAATTAATTTCTCCTCTGAAGACTTTTCTTTTTTCATTACAGGTTAATAAAGTAGGATTGACAGAATTCCAAATAAGCATATCGTTTTGCTTTTTATCTACTTGTAATTAAAGATATGAAAGATTAACTCGCTTTATTAACTATTGATTTTTTTCAATAGAACTTTTACCAATTTATTTTTAGTGGACTTAATGCACCAGTTAGAATAACATAGAAACGTTAAGTTGCTAACTATCTTTTCCCTTCTCTGTGGACACTGGCTCCAGTCCAAGTATGAAAACGGTTAATAGCCAATTAATTAAATATGCCGAATGCGTAATGTGTGCTTTGATAAATAAATAAAAACTATGTCAACCGCGTAATAGTTTGCCTTTTTGAGCCATTTGACATTGAATTTATAGACTCTCAGAGAGACTTTTATTTCGACGCTTTTGGGACCCGGAAGTAACGTCTTATTATTACCATCTTCACGCTGCTTTTACACTGCCTAAGTCGAACGTTTTTTCGAGAGCGAAGGGTAGCTTATGCGGAACAGAGAGACTTCGCAAGTTCAACACATCATTGCAATACCTGGTGTCATCGTTACTGTCTTATATATTTTGATTTATTTCCCTGCCTAGATTGTTATGTCTTCGCATAAGCGATTAAATAAATGAGAAAATATGACGCAAGAATTCCATGTTCTGAGGTGTTTCTCATGCCGAACGTTTCAAGTGCAGCAGGTACGTTCAAATAAACGACTTGGCAACTAAACTAACAATAAGAGCGTTTCTATTTGGCTATAACGGCAGTAGTCACACTTAATACTCATTTGGGTGTTTCACTTTTGCTAAGATAAACGGCCAGTTTTTTTCAGTTTTCAAAATTAACTATCCATAACATAACGATGCATTATGTAGGTGAACTAAACCTTGATTTATTTTTGTACTTTAGCCCGACAACTACACTATTAATTAAAGTGCCAGCTTACGGAAATGTTTGACGTTAATTAGGAGCTAATGTGTGTGGCCTACTATTATTTAACGATTTTGTTTTGCATCAAGTAGCATTATTTAAGTTTTGGAATTTAAAAACTAGTTCTTTGTTACAGGTTAAAAAGAGCAAAAAATGGAACTGTAAATTGTGTGGAGAAAAACAGTCTCTTCTTAAGGTGCGTATATTGATAGTTGTGTTTTTTTTTTTTTTTTAATGCTTTATTATTTAATTTACTGAAATATCGACAATACAGGTGTTGTATATTGTATCTTGAATGGTCCACCCCGCCCAATTCCCGTTCCCTCTAACCGTAACTGTCCAATCATGTGAGCTATCAGCACAGAGCGCGGGTGTTTAGAAATTTGCTCGTACTTCTTGCGGACACGACTCATTCTACGGATGCCTCTGATGACCAAACGAAATGTTTGTGGAACGTTTGCCTTCCAGTGGAAATGATTTGCTACACTACGAAAATGTTAACATGCTGTAGAGCGCTGAACGTCGTGTTTTTTTTCCGTACGTTATTACAGATCAATATTTAAGTAAAACTGTATTTTATTTAATCACTGTCGATGTAATTTGATATGTAACATTCTCTATATGGATGTTTAATTAATTAGTACTTAATAATTAATTAAATTAATATTAAAATATAAACGGTCAAAATGCTGACCATGACAACATGCTGGTTAAATACACGACTTTGCTGTTGCTTTTACTGTTTGGTAAACATTTAAAATGTATAAAACATGATGTGGTCATCAGAAAACCGAAAAGAAAGGCAAACACTATACAATCTCGATTAGCTGTTGCCTTCTGGAAGACAAATTGGTTTTGTTAGGCAAAAAAGCCTGGCAGAAACTAAATCTGATATCCCTGTCAAATAGCACAGTACCACCGACTTATTTTCAGTGCAGTGTTTTGCTAATTAGTTTTGTTATTAACATCTTCAGAAATTTTTTGTTTAAGTCTGAAAGGTGTCCACAGAACCCACAAGGTTGTGAACCCTTGTTCTAATTGACTTGATGTGGTGGTAAACTACATTCCCTGCATGTGCTTCATACAACATTCCCAGAATGGTGGCTAAGCCCTTAACGTAAACCGAAGTCTGTGATCGTGGTAGCGGTTTTCAGTCAAAGATCAGTTAAGATAAAGCTGCGAGCATGTTGCATGTGTCTTTTGCTCTGGCCAAACTAGTTATAGTCGTCTGATTGGCTGACATCTATCTGTTTCAATGTTGATATGGCAACGCCTGCAGGTGTATGGGCGTGGCTCTGGAGCAGACTGCAGACGTCACACTCAGAAGCTCAATGCTTTGTGGGGAGAGACACTCGAGAATGAGGATCAGCTGGTCTTGGTGTCACGGTAAGCGTCACTGTAAAACCCTCAGTGGTCTGTACTGAGCTAAACTCAAATGGTTAAGCAACAAACCACATTCAGCCTCTTTCCGTTCAATTCTTCCTTCTCCCCTTGAGCTCTTTTAAAGAGTCTGTCATTGTTGGCACCTGAGTGTGATTATTATTAGTGAAACCGCACTCGGGTGCGCAACAAGCTCTCATTAGAGGGCGTGTCCCTCCTGCTCAAGGCTGCTGTCCGTCACAGCTTGAGGGCGTGCCACTGCCTGACAGGAACTGATGAGGGAGCCACGTCTGTGCTGGGACTGAGGTCCGATCTGGCTACAAATTCATGTCTGTCATGTACGGGGGTTAGTCGATGCCTCATTCCCTGGATGTGTTTGTCTGTGAAAGGGAGCAGGAGACCAGAGAGGAAGCAGAGTCTGCGTATGGAGCTGAGAGTATCGAAAGCAAGCCGGTGAGTGATGACCGAAGGCGCCCGGGCTTCTGGGAAAGCTGCTGCGATGACACCGCCACCAAGATCAAACTCTACGTCACCAAAATAGTCTCAAGTTTGAACTAGGCTTGGCTTTAGCACACCCCAGTCTGCTGCTTACAATTGTAATAAGCTGCAATCTGAGCTAAAACTTAATGGTCTTGTTTTGGAGGGGGCGCTGAGCTTGTGAATAGAAGCTGGATTAGAGACTGATTTAATTCTGTTCTTCTTAGCTTTTTTCTCTTTCTCTTAATGACTTCTTCTGTCTACACTTTAAAAATATTCCTATTTATTCATTTGTTTTACATCTGCATGTTTGTTTGGTTTGATTTGTATTTCTGCTGGGACCTGTTTTTATTTATTCTGCTTCTTGGCCCAGTCTGCATCAGAATCAGTTCTCAATGCCGTTACCTGGTTAAAGGTCTGATGATGATTTCAAGGAACATATAGAATTTTGTATCGAGTTCTCTGGATATAAATCTCCACTTATGTTGAAAACAGCCATAAACGGAACATATCTATTGGAACCAGAGACCTGATATCGTGTATAGGGAAGCTTGGCTTCATTAGCTAAGCTTATTTTAGCAGAGGGATTTGTGTGTGATTACAGCAGAAGTTATGGTGTGTTGTCTCAGCAGGGTTTGGAGGAAAAGGTCAGTCGCTGGAGTAAGTACCTTTTTGGGATGGACAAGGAGTCTGAAAGCGATGAAGACGAAGTTAACACTGACAAAGATGGCGCTCACTCCCAAATGACTACTAATGGCAGGAAGAAGAGGTCTGTTGATATATTTGTCATTTGCATTGCTTGATATGGTTGAAAGTATACCCGCTCCTCGGGCACAGAGAGGGACGCAGAAAAGGAGGGGGACCAATTCAATGTTAATGATTTTGGAATCGGATGTTCGACAAGCAGCAGTTTTGGCCATGTAGTGTATTATATTGCACCTTTTTAAGATTTTTAAGTACTCCAGTCAGACTAAACCTGTGTACGTTGGTAACGGGACGGCCATGCAAGGCCCAGTATTTACGTGCGATCGCCTGCTGATGACCCACAGGAAGCGAAAGAAGAACTGTGACTTCCCGGTGGACCCCTGCAGGAGCTCTAAGCGACAGGAGGTACTAGGCTCTTGCTGTGTGTCCATGCCATTGGACAATATTCAGACCTCTTCGTTTTGCCCGCTTTTTCTTACGTTACAGCCTTACTCTAATTTTAGATTAAAATTTTTTTTCCCCTTCATCACATGTATTCAAAATGAAAAACTGAAATACCACATTGATAAGTATTCCGGCCCTTTGCTATAACGTTTGAAACTGTGCTCTTGTGCATCCAGTTTTCAGTGATCATCCTTAAGATGTTTTGACAACTTGAGTTCACCTGTGGTAAATGCAATTGATTGGACGCCATTTGAAAGGCACACACACACCTGTCCATATAAGGTCCCACAGTTGACAGTGCATGTCAAAGCAAAAACCAAGCTATGAGTTCGAAATAACTGTCCATTGACCTCCAAGACAGGATTGTGTCATGGCACAGATCTGGGGAAGGGTACCAGAAAAATTTCTGTAGCATTGAAGGTTTCGAAGAACACAGGTGGCCTCTGTCAATCTTAAATGGAAGAAGTTT
Source organism: Hiodon tergisus (assembly GCA_025775045.1). Lineage (NCBI taxonomy): Eukaryota > Metazoa > Chordata > Actinopteri > Hiodontiformes > Hiodontidae > Hiodon > Hiodon tergisus. The sequence goes on from JAOVYW010010731.1 coordinate 11,765, forward strand.
GGAACTTCCTCGATCGGGCCGTCTGGCCAAACCGAACAATCGAGGGAGAAGGGCTTTAGTCATGGAGGTGTCCCACTGACAGAGCTCTAAAGTTCCACGGTGGAGATCGCTTTCTGATGATGGGTTAACGAAACCTAACAAAGGGCAAAAAACTTTGTGTAATAATGGTACTAGTCAGGGTGAATTAGCAATAGATGAGCCAATCAGAAAGTAGCTTTTTTTTGGCTTTTACAATGACAGCATTCAAACCTTTGTCAGGAAACCTGACTCTGATCCGTCATTATCTCTGTCACAGCAGATGGAGAAGGAACAGGACCTACACTCTGGTGCACTGACAGCAAGGGCAATTTCTCCTGCAGCTCACTCTTCAATCGTGAGCACGCCGTCTCCTGCAGTTAACTATTCAACTGTGACAAATGCTTTTATCATGAGAAAATCATGTCCTGAAGCCAAAGTTTCACCCATGCCTGAATCCAGTGAAAAGATGGATGAAGTTACGAGCTCTAAGTGGGATAAGTTCCTTCCTATTTCACATGACAGTGAGGAAGATGAATACTCCAGCTGTTTAAACCAGGCAGAGCCCTACAGGGATGGTACCAAAGAGGCTACCGAGGGCCATGTCTGGAGTGATCCGGTTTCCGTGGTGACTTCTGCCTCCACAGACGGGTATCAAAGCTTCAGCGACCGTAGAACCAGGGAAGGGCCAGTTGTGAATGGGATTGCATTTTTTGGACACAAGCACTAGGACTGTGAAGGACAGCCCACCATCACACCACCTTAGTGAAGCTCCTGTCTATCAGCAGTTACATCACACTGAGGAGGACTTTGATGACTCGTTTTAGTAGGCCTCCTACCCCTTTATTATGGATGTTTCTACATCTGACCTGAAACCTATAGTTTGCTCCTCTTGCATGAACTTTAGCTTCAAGTGGTTTAACTAATGTTTTTTTACCATGTATTGTAAAATTAATCTAGAAATATTTTCTGCATAAACTGGCATGAGTGGCACTGTTTGAGTTGTAAATAAAGGACCCATAATTAAAAAAAAAAAATTCCAGTCTTACTCGTGGTGTTAAAATTGTCTATCAATAATTCAAATGTTGACAAAGATTAATTTTGAACTTTAGGTTTTTAAATGGGTTCTTAATTGGTAAATTGTACATCATAACATGTGGTTTAATTGTTAAACTAGAGTATCCATGTGTGCTCTGAAAGTCTGCAAAAAATTGACCATTGCTCCATTTAATCTGTGTAAAATATATACACTTAATTTTTAGTAGCAAGGACTACATCATTCAGCAAAAATACTTTTCTGAAGAGATTTTATTTTGGATAGACGTAAGATAGACAAACTGAACTTTCATGATTTACTAGATTAACAGAATATAGTTAATTTGTAACATGCAGAGAAACAAAATCAAGTGACCTGTTATTGATTTTGCATTATCGATTTTACACAAGGCGTTTTTCCCCTCATTAGTATAAAACGCATAACTGTTATTGGCTTCATTTCTGTACTATGGTTGATTAATATTTTTGCCTTAGCTATTGTAAAAAATATCATCGTTCATATTGCTGTGATATGAAATTTGCACAAAGCAGAAAAATTAAAGTTGTAGGAAGGCTGTGGTTCTGCGCTACTTTTGGGCGGTTGATTTGGAGTACTGGATGGTGTCTAGAACAGACCCAATATCGTAGTTCTTGGTGTGGAGGAGCCGGGTCAACCAGCCACCCTCATCGGTGAAGCCCATGGACAGCATCTGCGCCAGAGACTCCACCAAGCGTGGGTCTGCATCTAAAACACAAGCAGTAGATTATAACCCAGCTGCGGCCACTAGAAGACCTGGCCCCACAGACGCTGCAGGGGTAGGGGAGGGTAATCCATTGGGTCGAGCTTTACCTTGAGGCAGGTGAGGGTACATGGCTGCCTCCCGCAGGCCGGTGGAACTCTGTGCGGAACTGTTGATGGGACATCCATCTTCCTCCCGTAGGGACTGCAGCTCTCCTGTAGAAGGGTCCACCTCCTTTGGATTGAGATGGGTCCATTCTTCATCACTGCCCTGGTTTTTCTGCTGGGGAAAGACGAGGAACTGGTAAGGGAGTGTCCACAGAGCCAAACTTAAGAGCCTAGTTAGCCAGAACCCAGATGTGTAGCCCATTTCAGGTGACCTAGGTCAGAAATTTACCTTGGACCCACTGGAGGTTGTGGTGTGCAGGCCAGCACCCTCCGGGGTCACCTCTGCATCCATTCCATCAGACTGACAGTCTGACTGGGCGCTTTCGTTCGCTTTGGCCCTTTTCCCATTGTGTTCCACGTCAATGTCGACATCAATTCCTGCAGGAAAAAATTACTTTTTAAGATTAGTAAGCCCACCTCATCATCCCATTTCTTTCCCAATTTACTATATATAAAAATAATTTTAAGTTGCACACCAGCTTCCCGAGTAAGCCCTGGATTTCAGTTTGCATTACAGTTAACACAGCATTGGCAAACAATTCGTGTGGCTCATGTGGGTTTTTCAGGAACCTGCAGACTAGCAGTCCCATCAGGAAGGACATGTCTCTCCAATCAATACATTAGATCTTATGAGGGCTGTGTGGCCTATAGTTTAACATGATGGTTGGCTCAAAAATAAATGGACTTGGAGACATATTACACTTCCTCAAACGCATTGTTAATTTTATACCCTTTAATTCATGTTAAACAAAAGCACATAAATACTAACCCAAAGGACTTAACAGGGCTGCCACCCCCTCCCCGATGTTCTTCAGGTATTCCACGTTGGCCTCACTGGCAGCAGGGCCCTCTGGAGACACAGGAATGCAGTCAAGAGGAAGAAATGTACTGAACAAGAACGGTGGGGCGGTGACGGAGTGGTAGCTGTTGGACTCACCAGGCTGTGTCTGGCAGTTCTCCGAAGCCTGCTGGCAGGAATGGGAGGCAGGCTGAGGTCCAGTCGGAGCCGACTGGGACGGGTTCTGGGCCCCAGCCCATGCACAGTGGGGGACGCCATGCCTCATCTTGCGCATCCACTTCCCACGTGGCAGCCACTGTAAAAAAAAAAAAGATAGGATTGGTTCCTTGGATTCATTCAAAAAAATACATGCTTCCCCAATCCACATTACAGTAGTACTTTTCCCCCCCAAAAGAAGAAATAACTTAATCGTGCAGCAATCCTTTTCTATAAAATCTAACTGAATATTACATTGCAGAGTTATAGCCTGCGAGTAATCACCTCAAACATGTTGCTGAAGGGGTGCCAGATGGGCAGGAGAGCATGCTCTTTGTGAAGGCCTTTTGCCTGGCAGGAGGAGCAGAGGTCGTAGTCAGGGCATACTGTGCACTTGAAGCGTGTCCCAACCACAGGGCCCTCGCACCCATCACATGTGACACTAGGGTGAACCACACCATGGGGCCCAGGGTGCATGTGGGGCGGACCAGGTGGTGGGGCGAACGGGAAGGGAGCAGGGCCTTGGAGTCCATGAGGGGAAAATTCACGCCTCTGCTCCTTCTTTTCTGCAAAGCATCAGGGGAAAGAAGAAGAAAAAAAAATCAGAACCGGCCCAATGGACTACTCCTGCAATCAACATTCACGTGGATCCAGGTCATTCTCACACTTAAAAAGGACATGCAGACAATAGTCTTAACAGGGCTGCTGGTTCCAACCCCCAGCTTTACAATAGTCTAAGCCACCATTAGCAGCAATACCAGAATCCCAGGAACTATGCAAAACTTACCTTTAACATAGATGCGGAAGGTGGAGTCCTTCACAAACGATAGCCCCATCATGAGTTCGTCATCACTGGAGAAAGCTATCATGTCTCCATCTTCGTCTTTAAATAATAATTAAAAAAAGTTTTCAATGATAACACCCATCACGAACTTGTATACCGTGCATTGTCACGATCTCAACCGGTAATAGCGTTTACATTAGCTACAACTCCGTGATTGTGTATTGAAGACATTCAAACCCATTTTATTCGGGTAAATAGTCAACAGCATTGTAGCGGACGTTCAAACGAACTATCAAACAAAAATCATTAAAACGTTGTTCTAGCGGATATTTCACAAAACGCTGAAATGATAAAAAGCGGCCAGTTTAGGATTGAGTCAATACCCTACGAATTATTTTTAAAAAGAATTATGTTTCTAGAACAGATTTAAACGTTTGCTTAGAACATATTAAAAATCGTAGGCGATACTACTTAATTTAGATTAACCGTTTTAGGCTATATGCTTCAATCTATGCTGTAAACATGCACTGAAATTGAGAACTTGACCAGCCCAGTTGAATGCAGTAGAACAGGTCTGTCAGCGTTGTCGGATCTCCTAGATACCACAAGTGTTCCATACACATATAACTTAAAATTGCTTAACTAAGAAAAACTACTTAGTGAAAGTAATTAGTATTTTGATTTTATTCATTCCGCAGTTTTCCCTCAGTGCGGAAGTAACACGTCCGCAACATTTGAAGCAAATGGACATATCGCGTTGTCTTTAGTTTTTAAATCATATATAAAGTTTAAAACTTTGCGTTTGCTACGGATTCAAGTGGTCTACGATATGCCCCCATTTAAAACTTAAATATCAAAGTCTAACGAACAACGTACTCGGTAAACGTGTGTAAAAACGCTTTTACAATACCTTTGTAGTACATTTGGAAGGTGGTACTTCGGAGGCTTTGGAAAACATCGGCCACCTTGCGATTCACGTACTCGAAACTGGTCACCACATCTTGGTCAACAGCGAAGCGGCGGATCTCCCTGTGTACGTCCTCCTTTCCAAGAAGGTAGGCTTTCACCGTCATAGACATGGTCGCGTCTTCTCTCTGGTTCTTCAGTCTGCGGATCGGCGATAGAAAATCTGTTGCGCAGTTACAATTTCTCATACGAAACAGCTTCCAACCCACTATGTTGTCCCTCAAGTAATGTGTGCCTATCTTGTTATGGTTCCGTATATAACATCTGGTGTTTACCTTCACCAGTCGTAACCCCGCACATCAGCCAATCAAGATGTTAGAGGGGCTGAGCAAAAAAAAAAAAATCCACAGCTCTCGAATGAGAGAACACATGAGCTCATGTTATTGCTGGCAAATGAATTAGCTTCAAGAGACTGAGGGAGAGGCCACGGTGTAGTTGAACAGAAATGACATTGCAATTTCTCAGAGGGAAACCACCCTTGTGAGGTCAGCGCGTGTGAATAAGTTGACAGCTAAATATATTGTTTGATTGTTTTTTTCTTTAAGCCCGACCATATTTGTCGTTTTTTACCCATAATAAATAATTTATAAATAAATTGGCATGATACAATTCGCAATAATTTGTGTCCGACATAATAATTGTACATTGCTTACTCCATAAGGGTGACACGGAAGTTGCGGAATGTTTGAGTAAATAAATTCAATGTGAAAAGGTTAATGTGGAGTTTTACACAGTTTAAAAGCTTAATATACGATTAAAGCAAAGGTCCTACCGATATTTTTTCAATGCGAATATTTTGAAGCGTGTTACTGTGAAACACCGGATCTGACTGTTCATGCTACTGCATAATTTTCATACCGGATATGTGCATTGGAAATACTCCATTTAAATAAATAAATACCAAATTTATAAATTTGATTGATTTTAAACAGAATCACTAACTTATTTATTAAATACTAATTTAATTACTCGACTTCGGGAAATCGTATTTGGATGACTTGCTAGTTTTTGGGGACTTCCTTTTTTTAGCGATTTTAGGACCAGAGACCAATATGCGGCCAAACGTCTTAAATAATAGACTTTGTAAATTTTAAATAAAATTTAATTCACTCAAACTTGTTTCCTTTATTTCGCAGAAACCACGAGACTGTACACCAAAGTGATCAGAATTCTGTAGACAACCAGATTTAACTTATAACTACACTTTACGTTACATAATTACAAAGATTAATATGAAAACAATGTTAATGTATGCTCAGGGATAAAGTGTAAATATATTTCCGAAAAGTCACTCTTAAAACTCATATTATTTAACCTTCATCCTTTGCGGGAGTTGTTTTGGACCGTACACTGAAGTGACTCGCGAGACTTTGCCGCAAGGTAATTTTTTAACCAAATAACTCTCCCTTTCCAACCTCGCAGTCTCCTCCAAAGGCGACGCTCTGTCACCTGATAGCGACTCACTCAAGTCCCATGACTCCCTTTCTTTCCAGTTTACATCATTTTCAACTCGTGTTTTGATCGAACGCAAAAGAACGAGAAACTTCAGGAGGATTCTAAAGATGAGTCACAAGTTAACCATCAACGCCGCGCGTCTTATCAACACATATTATAGACTTGCATAAGCCTTTGTTTATTAAACATTGGCTACAAATTAGTATACTAGTGATGACACAGCAAATAGGTTACAAGTAGGCTACAAGTCAGGGGGGAATGTACCAGAACGCCGAACCACATCTACCCGTATGTTAAAAACTGGTTCTGGAAGTACGGGAATGAGCGGACTATGGCAAATTGGTCTTTAAAAGTTCGTTCGAAAAGAGTAGCTACGTAGCTATCAAGAAAATCCAGGTCATCAGATGCATAACCCAATGGCGCTACATCATAGTCAATTTGATCACGTTGGATTAGTTCTTTTACGAGTAGGTATGGAATGTTATAACGTTTTGGCGGCATTCAATGGGATTTGCGAAATATTGCTATAGTCGTTCAATAGATCAGAATAATTCCACTATTTATGTAATTTAGTTTTCTTTGTCGTTTTAATTAACTGAAAAACAAGATTTAAAGTATAAATCACTAGATTATAGGTTTACAATTATTATTTTTTTTTTGCGTAAATACGTTTCATATAGAAACTATGTAGTGTGGGGTTTTACTATGTAGTTTGTCAAATTAACCAGCATCGGACTATCACAAGACGTGCCGTGAATTTTTTGACCACTGGGTGGTAATGTCACGCCAGACAAGAAGACAAATCGTTTAATAAACAATTAAGCTAAACATCGTGACCCGCACCTCGAAAAGCGGTTGGATTTATTATATATTCTGAATATTTAAATGCAGTTTATCGGTTTTCTGTAATTATCGTTGTGCCGACTGAGCCCAATATGGCTACAAAGTTATATGACCAAGTAAATCATTTGTAGCCATTTAAGAGCTAATTAAATGTAAGTGTAAATATTGAATATTATAATAAACTGAAATTTTCTCAAATACAAATCCCATTAACTAGGATATGGAAATTTAGAAAATCCACTATTTAGTTGTTTCTTTAGGATTAATTTTAATATAGTAGTTTAGCTAACTTCAGTCAAAAATATTTCATGACATTTTTCCCAACAAACCAGCATGACCACATATAAGCCAATAATGGTATTATTCCTCATAGGGAGTGGAATATGTCACAATTTGATCTGGAAATATTATTACTATTCTGAGAAGTTAATAATGATTAATGTAAAAACAACAGCAACAACAGGGCT
>JAOVYW010010742.1:8829-23015 GCA_025775045.1 Hiodon tergisus
CGACTGGTTTCTGTCACTGTGCGTTGTCAGGAGGTCAGGTTTTTGTATAGAGCCACATTGGCTGTTAGAGCGGGGCGCCCGGAAAAGGGGTGTGAGTGTGAATAGCAACACATTCCCGGCTGAAGTACTGAGTGTCATTCTGTGACCATTGTCCTCTGCCCGTCGGCTGTTTAACACGCCAAGATAAGGATTCTATCCACTCTGACCCCTGAGTTTAAGTGGCGCATGTGGAAGTGAATCACAGAACAATATAATGAGGCTGTTTTTGCATCCAGGCACTAGACACAACAGCCCTCGCAGGCCTCCAGGGTTTTCCCAAGACCTTGAGTTCCAACACCCCGTTGAGTCAAGGTACCATGCAGCATCTGATGGTTTTGTCAATGTGTTTGTGTGCAAGTGCGCTAGAACTCTTTTAATATATATTTTGTTGTTTTCCTCTCATTCAGCTCCTCTGGGTTTTTCAGTCAGACAGGTATTTTTATTTTTTTGTTAAACCATCTCACAAATTATATCATAATTGTATTAAGCTTTGTGCAGCCAATGCAGTAAAACCTAGGTTACTTAAAATAAAACAGACTTTTCTCTGGTAAAGTTTTTCTGCTCTAGCTATTGTAGCCCCAGTGTGTTTTTCCTGTAGGAGCGGACACACATAAGGAGTGGTACCAGCCCCACGGGGTGCCGCACGCAATCGATGACATCAACATGCACAAACAGCCTGCCAGGAGTAGGCCAGTTCAGGTGACCAGCCCTGTCCCCCGTTTACCGTAGCGTCGCGCAGAAGCTGTCACAGAAGGCCCTGTCCCCCGTTTACCGTAGCGTCGCGCAGAAGCTGTCACAGAAGGCCCTGTCCCCCGTTTACCGTAGCGTAGCGCAGAATCTGTCACAGAAGGCCCTGTCCCCCGTTTACCGTAGCGTCGCTCAGAAGCTGTCACAGAAGGCTCTGTCCCCCGTTTACCGTAGCATCGCGCATAAGCTGTCACAGAAGGCCCTGCTTTTTAACACAGGGTTCGCGCTGAAACTACATCAATGTTTTAAGTGCACTTAAAGTTTCAGGGGGGTTGGGGGGGTGGGTACATTAGTGGAAATGTATTGATGTGTGTTAACCTGCATTGCATCCACCGGGAGCTAGTGTAATATAACGAGGCAGTAATTTGTTGAGGGTTGCCATTCTGTGCACTGTCCGTTGAAACAGCGTTTCCCTTCCAGGCCTCGGAGACACAGAGCTGGTACGTTGGTCCCTGCGACCGAGTTGATGCCGAAAATGCCTTACGTATGACCAATCAGGTATGCTGCCGTCATCAGCAATTTCATTTTACATTCAATCTGAATTTCTGCAGGTGTTTTTCCTGGGGGTTCATGGAGTGTTAAAAGGTAGTTGAAATCTGTTGAAAATAGTTGTTGAGGATGGATGCATGCCAACGACGTTATACATATACATATACAGCAATCTGGGCTTTGGTACTCAGCAAGGACTCCTTTGAGTAATGCTCATGGCATCCATGTTTTGTTAGTCCTGAATGTGTCTAAGATTTGTACATAGTAGCGTTTGTGTGTGTGTGTGAGTGTGTGTGTGTAGTTGGACAGGCATTTGCAGGCATTTTTTCACACTTCTCACCCATTTGTAGTAAACCTGGTGACGACTTTTGATTTGAGAATAGGATGGGGCTTTCCTGGTGCGGGACTGCTCGAAGACCACCACCGATGAACCCTTTGTCTTGGCGGTCTTTCACGACAAAAAAGTCTACAACATTAAAATACGCTTTATAGAAAGCATTCGCAAATTCGCCCTTGGGACTGGACTGAGGACTAATGATGTAAGTGTCCACCATAGGCTCGTCTGTTTGCCAACACCTGCTAAAAACAATGACATGGTGTAAATAATGTATTAACATAGGAGGAAATCCTGCATATTTCGCTGGATATTCAGGTTAAGAAACTTTCTCAGCTGTACAATAGCCGTGATATAAGTTGAAAGGCTGACATTTTAGCTACAGTTCCACAACCTCACACAGCCGCTAACTAAGACCACACCGTTGATGTTTGAATATATGTGTGCGGCCACTAAACCCAACCTTTGATTGACGGTTGTTGTTTTTTTTCCCCCCCCCAACGCTAGATGTTTGATTCTGTGGATGACATCATAAAATTTCACATGATATTTCCCATAGTGCTGGTGAATGGGATGGATAAGTCTGTGTGCGGGCGAAAGTGTATACTGGCTTACCCGCTCACAAAAGACGCAGTCGTCAAATGTCCGGCTTGGTCACTTTAGCAGAAGCCGAACTCCAGCTCACTACCAAAATCATGGCATCAGCGAACGACAGTGTTTTTTTTACAGATCCAAAGCTGTGCATAATGTTTGGCATTGTTGTTCATGCAGTATTTTATTTTTGTTTTTGATTTAACACCAGAAGGGCACCTCTCAATGCTGTACAGGATAGTGTAATACTAAACATCAAGTTTTTAAAAATACTTTGTACTGTAAAAATGTATATATGTAAATTCATGCCAACAGCAATAACATTGACACGGAACCTGACACAGTTATCCAAGCTTTGCCATTTCGTTTTGTTGGTTTATTATACATTATTTGCGATTATTTCCAGCTCAGACCTCGTTTTGCTAGTACTCCTAAATAGGTTTTTACCTATATAAGAAGGAGCCATTTATCAGGAGGATGGATCCAAGACCACGATAATATGTTTAGTGTTATTAACATTCACATGAAAAAATACTTATTTTCTTGCTTATGCAAAAGTTTTTCTCTGCTGTTCACAGAATAAAATAACCCAGATGAAATAATACAATATTGCATAAAAATGAGTTTTGTTTATTTAGGCAAAAAAAGGTCAAACAAAGCACTGAAATTGAAGCTTTAAAAAGCACAGTAAAATCAGCCTAAAACATTAACCTACAACAGACAAAGGTAAATTAAACAATCCTTGTTTTCATAAAACACATTGTTTTCTTTTGTCTTATTTTTTTATGTTAAGAAAAAAACCTCCAAAAATAATGTTTACAGTCGAGACTACCCCCTTTAGCGACAGTAGAATTAAATATATTGAGAACCTTTTCTTTTTTCCAGTGCAAGCATACCATCAGATAGAGTGACAGGCTGAAACATTATCCTTCCTTCTCGTCCATAGAAAACACAGACAATGGAACCGGGGGATTCGTGCAGGGAGGTACAGAGTTTATGCAGTTAAACCCCTGTTCCTCAGGGCCAGGTAAACCAAGGGGGTCAAACTCCGATCCTCACGGGCCCTAGGGTTCTTCTCGTGCCCATCATGCCCACCTCTCGGCAGGCTGCCACACACAGCTACACCAGGTGTGAATCATTTATAATACAAATAATGACTGAAGTTAAACCATTGAGGCGTGCCCGCCTGCATCCTAGAACAGGTTTATAAACAGATTCATCATAAAACCACAAAACCCCACGATGCCACTCAACCCCCCCCCCCTTATCTACATGCCCACCGATGTGTGTGGAGAAGGGATAATAATACTGGTTAACATAAGAATATTAGCACGGGTAACGTGCTTCAGGTAACCGGCAGTAAGCCTAAACTCTTTGTGAAACGAAGATTACTGACGCATTAAAGCCTTGGATTGGATCCTGCCCATGTGAGGGAACGGAAACGTTAGCTTTGGTTATTGGTCATTAATAAAAGCATGAAATTTAAACGGTATCCTCCACATCATACATTCCGTATTTCTGTGTTCTGGCAACACGTTTTGAAAACTACACGTCTGGCATCACCAGTCCCAACACTCTAGTAATCAATGCTAATAAGTCATTTTTTTGTATTGCTGGGATATAGCAAGAACTTCGTAAAATTTGGTGAACTTTGTGGACAAGGTTGTTAGTGGAGACGAAACATAAGCTAGAACACACAAACGTGTTCCTTAGCGCCTGGAATCAGTAACGAAAGGGAGGGGCTGTTCTTTATAGCAAAAAGTTGTATGTACATATATACTGTCATTACACTGCATTCTAGGAGAAACTCCCTGCTATTGTCAACTTCACTCATTCACAAAACTAGTGCCCTGGGGTCATCATTGAAAAATCCCTTCAAAATGAATCCCACAACCTGGTACTTATTTTGATGCACCTTCTTTAATTTCATTTTTAGCGCGTGGCACCTCTGCGCAGGTTCAGAGTGTGCTTGTTGCAGGGCTGTCTTCATGCTCCGCAGGAGACAGGGAGCCGGGCGGGCCCCCTGCGTACCACCACGCGCTCTGCAGGACTGGTTCAGAACCACGACGGGTTGGTTTGGTCCCGGGAACTTCACGAGCTGGTCTTCTTTGAGAGGGATGAGCCACCGCGGCTCACTCCCTGACCGTTGTGAAATCAACGTAGAGGTCTTAGAGGTCTTCTTGTGTTTCTTCCTCTTTTTCCTGTGTTTGGACGATTCCCACACATCATTCTGGGCGCCGACTTGCTGTAAACCCAGCTGCCGCCAGTTTTCTGTCAGACCCTCATTCTCTGCTCCCGAGCGCCGCCGTTTCAGCGAGAGCTTGAGGCAAGTGATTTGGGATGAGGGGTTCTGTCCGTTTGCGCTGCAGGAAAGGACTGGCCTCGGCACCCAGCTCTCTTCAACGCTTCGAGGCTCCGCTGCGCGCTTGAGCGTCGACGACGGTTGGCAGTTCAGGTCTGTGATCTTGAGCACGGCTCCCTGAGGAATGAAAACGGGCGAGGAGTCCTGGGGGTCTCTCCGGCTTCTCTTTCTGCCGAGTACCTGCGCTGCATTTTCGTAGTTGTCTGCGTCGGCAGGAAGGACTTCAGGTCGGCCATTTTCACTGGACAATGCCAGCTTTTCCTTTTCCACTAGAGTTTCCAATGGGCTGATAATTCCAGAAACTGAAGTAGTTTTTTCCTCCGGAGGATTTGTAACTTCGTGCTTCACCTCCCCCTGAAGGTCTCTAGAGTTATCCGGCATCGTTGGCTCAGGTCTGGCTACTACAGAAGCTGACGACGACTGACGGCAGGGCTCTGGACTCTTCACAGCAGCCCCTGGTGGCCGCTCCCATTCCACGCAGCCTTGGCTCAGTGAAAACACAGATGAAATTATGGGCAGCTCTCTAGTAGTCTGTAATGCATTGACAGCATCGTGACCTACATTTACTTCAGGGTCATGTTTGACGGGAGACTTTATGACCATGGGATGACTTGTTTCCCTCACAGTGGTGCAGGTGGGAATGTTCACTGGATGCGTTTGTGTGTCACTGGTTGTCATTTCCTTCTTGCATTCAGTAGAAAGACATTCTCCAGTGCCACTGGTCTTTAGCCGCTCGTTGGTGCCAGCAGCGCACTGCACGGCGGTGTACTTCACAATGACTTTGGCAGACAAACTCGAGAGACGTACAGAAGGATCCTTGAGCTTGACCAAGCTCTCTGACTTACCGTCCGCTTCGCACTTCCCTATGTTCATCCGCCCTGACGTTTGTTCCATGCTCTTGTGGCCGATGCTTTGCGCTTTCCCAGCAAGCTCAATCAGGTGTTCCTCTGGCTCCTCTTTGACCTTCACCGCGGTCTCTTTTGAAGGCCTCGCTTCGACAGCACAACCTAGCGGTGTAGCTAACAACCCTTTCGCCGATGACGGAGGACCCACTTCTTGCACGTGTTGTCTTGGCACGTTAGCATCAGAGCAAACGGCTTTTTCCTCTTGCGGAATGAGACTGCAGTGAAAAGAAGACTTAGCGCTGCGGCCATTGTCCACAAGGGCCCCCACGGTTGCTGCTGACTCCGCTTCAGTAGCGTGCTGCGAAACTAGTTTGAGCTCAAGCTCCTTGGTCCCGTTCACTGTTTTTATCTCCACAAGTTCCACGAAGCAGCCAGCAGGAATGGAGAGTTCTGGCGGGTAGGCGACTGTCAAAGGCCTGTCATGCTGAATGGGTTCGTTGAGGGGCGCTAAGAGTTCCACCTGGACTTTAGCCAAGCTGCTGGCGCCATTCGTTTTTTCCGCTGAGACATTTGAGACAATGTTATTGGTGTTCTCGTTCTGTCCAAGGGGTGGCGCTGCCGTGGGAGCATTCACAGATGGTGCACAAACGTGCTCCTTGGCACCTGGCATCAGTGACGAAGGGGAGGGGCTATTTTTAAGCGTTAAAAGTTTTTTTTTGTCCACGTGAGATTTCTCACCACAGAGCTTGTGCACTCTTTGAGTGTGTTTCATGATGTAGTCGTTTCTCACCGCTCCGTATTCGCAGAACTGACACTTGTAGGGAAAGGTGCCCGTGTGCTGAACGAGGTGGCGCTGGGATTCCCCCCGGGTGTACGAGACGTGGCTGCAGTAGGAGCAAGAGAAGGTCATCTCCGCATGCTGCAACACGTGCTTCTGGAACTGGTCCAGGTCTTTGGACGAGAAGCGGCACTTGTCACAGCAGTATTTCTCCTTGCTTTTAGACTTGGTTCCCAAAAGGTTTAAGGGGTCCGAGCCGTTTTTCCTCTTCACGTCCTCTACAAACGAAATGAAAACATTTTGATGTTGACTGGCCGGATTCATGTTTGTGGGCTTATTTGGACGAACGGGCAAGTTTGCGGTCTTACTTTTGTATTTGTAGTGCAATCCCTCTCAACCTGAGTTCACATACAATGTGCGTGTCACGTTTCAGCGTCATCATTTCCTCGTTTAATAACTCGCTGTCCACAAGTACTTATCCAGGCAAAGAAGTGTATGTTTTAAAATCAGTCAAGTCTCTCACAGGAAGCACTGGCTGGCTCTTCAATGGAGAAGTGGCTGCTTTGCCTTTTAATCCACCTGTGTACACATTAGACAGTTTAGGAAGGGTTAACGTAAATTATTATAACATTATTCAATTTACTTTAAATCTCAGGGGGTTAAACAAAACCTGTTAGGACATTTAACATTTACATAAAGAACGTTATCATTAAGTACAATGTAATGCAGCTGGGCATTACTTTAAACACCAACATGCCCTAAAATACACATACAAATACACCCTTAAACGTAAACAAACACACACACACAATCACACCGGAACTAATTCCTCCAATATAACTTCTAACTCGAACTGCATTTTATGATCTGCCCTAACTTAAATGCGCACTTTCTTCAATTATACACGTTTCGGTTTGTGCATTTAAACTGGTTCATTCATAACTACAACATTCAACCCTTTTTAAGGGAGTATACCATTTTATTGAATCTAAGCTGTTGAGACGCTACATATAGGGTAAAATACATTTGCTCAAACCCCGCAGACAAAATAATATTCGTGCTTTCACACAGATTTGCACACAAATCTGCCTTGAATAAGAACACATCTTTTCTAATATATATAATTCGGAAATAACAACTGACAACTAGACTTCAGAAGTGAGTCCCGTGACTCAAAACATACCACAAAAGGTTATCAACGTCTTAATTCGACTAAACGAAAGGAGAGAAACCAAATATATCACCGTTTTGTTATGCTAGCGCTACATTAGTTATACGAAGCTTTAGCAATAATTTTTACGTGTCTAAACAGGCGGATTGCACGATTATTCAGATAGTCGTGCCCGTTAGTTATATCCCGATCACGTCTTGTAGCTTCAAAACACGCCATGCACACTCAAGTGGAAGAAGAGTGTAGCCAACAAACCTGAAATAAACAGACGATGTCCCCAAATGATTTCCTCCCCCCCTTAAGATTTCCCAGACTAAAATACTGATGATCACTATTTTATTTGTTTTATTCCAAGAGAAGAAATCTAATAAATCGACGTGAAAGCCAAACGACTGTGGATTGGCTAAATACTGACTCTAGCAGTAGATGTCTACAGTGTTGCGTGTTGAATACTTAACCCCTTCTTGTCCCTCTCGGTGGACAAATGAGGAAAAACGTAAATAATCTTTTTTTACAGTGTGAAAATAGTGACGATTTACTCACCCCATCTTTATAATGTAATTTTTCTTAGTATTTTATGATTGCTGTAAACGGTTGTCGATTGTTTTATTCGTTTTCTGTGACACGTTCGTGATCAAATCGTATCTGTTATAAGGTGTAGCAACTCAATAACAAGACGACATTCCGATGTTCCTAATGTTAAAGTATCAGGGCTCTTGGTTAAATAATTGCTATACTTATTTTCTTTTGCTGTGTAAGCATGTAATTAAGAATGGCGAAGACTAACGGCAATTAACCGCGAACGCACGTCCTTAAATCTGCAGACCTTCTGGTTGTTTGGTATGTAGGATACTATGTTCCGAAACAGCGATTGGACACTGCTGTAGAGCTCTACTGTTTTGCTGTAGTACCGTAACGTTTGTAGTATGTAGGCAGCTTAATTAACGGATGTTAATTCAAATGTTAACTAATGTTCATTTCATGCGATTTATCAACATTTGCATTAAGAAAATATACGTTGCATGTAGCTTTACATAGCTTCAAATGTAAATATGTCATTTAATCCACATATTTGGTTTAAAAAAAAACTCATGTTAACTACTCTAGTGGACCTTAAATGTTTTAGTCATTTTCTGGTGCATTCTGCGCCATTTTGCATCATGACTAGTGGAATCTGCCTTACGTGGCTAAATTTGGGAATCTAAAATGGTCAGTGAAATAAGGCACCAAACTTATGGAAACACAAATGAATTTCTCATGTTATGTATATACAATCTCCCCATAAATTCGTATTTTTCTTTTATTCTATTTATTGGTTACTTCAGCTAATATTACACAGACATACCAAATGATGTCATAGACATTAGAAAACCAACCAATAAATTATCCAGTCAAGAAAGCACAATAAGCCGAATTCCTGAAGACCTTCTGATAGATAGAACCAGGGATGGTTATTCTTCATACATTTCCGAGTCCTATTTTGCAGTTCATAGCATGCTGCACACAAGGTAGAACCTCCAATAGGAGGAACTATTGGCTCGTTGAGCTAAAGACCGACGTCTCTAGCTCAAGGAACTAATCACAATCTAATCCTTGACACCAGAGCAGGAACATAGCCAGAAATCTTTTTTTGGGTGGACCAGAATATGACATAGATGGTCACTGTATCAAAGCTCTAAATCCAGGCACAGTTCCATAAAACAACCCAGTAGGGATCTTTTTTAAATTTAGGATTATTGATAGTAACTAAATACTATTGAGGAACACTGTCAAAATAATGCATTTTCTTTAAACAGTGAGTACATTTATGTATGTGTGTGTTTATCAAACTTTACTCATGTGCTACACTTCCCTGTTGAAGATTGCATGTACGTGACACCCTTACCGCCCATTAAATTAAACGTCCATGGTATCTGTGTCATGGTATCTTCATCCTCACAATCGCCATCAGACTTGAAACTCTACACTATCTCCAGTTAATCAGTACCCATCCCAGGCCATTAAGGTTAGGTTCAATGACAGTGTTGTTGTTTTATTTTGGATAATTTAAATGCTGCGAAAAGAAATTTTGGGATTCTAATTGGATGGGCCTGGGTGTTCAGTGGGTGGTAAAGAATATGATATAGTTCGCACACAGCAAAGTCATCACCAATGACGAGAAGAACAAAAGTTTCAGTGTCACATGCTTTGTTCAGTGAACTCTGAGAAGCCAAAAACATTAATACTGAAGTAAGACAAAACAAATAATACAGTATTGAAAGACGTGAACTAAAGGGCATCCAGTTAAATGTAAATAGACAGATTTAAATGAATCTGGCTATAAAATATATCATATTGAACTCGATACAATTAGGGGTTCATTTTTAATTTTAAAATCCAGCTTCTCTCTGTAAAAATTTCAGATCCCCTCTAGTGTAAAGGAGAATTCTATCAATGACCAATAAATGCTAGTGTGAAATGCAAACTCATGTTAGGTGGCATTACATTTTCTGAATATTTAAAAATGTATTTTTATGATGCTCATTTGCTCCATAAATCTGGTTTACAGAGGGTGAATGGTTTTGTCAACACATAATAATGAACAATAATGAGTAGACTTGCATGTAATGAACTGTTTGATCTTGGCCATAGTCAGGTGCATAAATAAATGGGTTTTTAGACAATGTGGACAAGCAACATAACCACGGCAAGTCAATGAGTGTGCCAGTCCTGGGGGCAATTGAATAGCTATTGCACATACAAAATGGTCCTTGAGATTTGGAGCTTTCAAGAAAACGAAAAAATGGGAGATCAGATAATGCATTTAGCAGCTGTGCATCTCTTTGGATAATATACCAATGGTCAATGGTGGTTCATTTAATGGTTCATTTAATCTCATAACTTGGCTTTCCTCCAATTGGTCTGCTGAGGATATGGCTGTACCACACTTCCCCCAGAATATTTTATTTGTTATTTCTTCCCCTAAAAAATGTCCATCACCATTGCCCCTGGAGGCTCTACGTGGACAGGTAGTGAGGAGATACTTCTAGAGTAGAAATTTGTCCCTCTAATTTGTCCCTTCAGGACTTTAGGATCTTGTAATGTTGCAAATCCAGGCAGTAACCTTTCAAGGATGATTTTGTCTTGTAGTAAAAAGAGTGTGCTCCCCATGGGTTTAGTTGATAGAGTCCATGGCCCAGCCAGAGAGTCACTATCCATACCAAATTCCTCCTGAACGAGCTCTGCAGTGCAGTATTAACTGTCACTGGATCAGTTCATGCACCATTTTAGTTTTACAGGTAAAAACTGTAACGTCAGTGAATTCATAGTTTACATTCACTCAATAAACAGTGATGAAGCCAAATATTTTATTACCACATTGCAAATAGGGAAGAGTGGTGTGTCTGAGGTCCACACTGAAAAGCCTCGTGAGATATTTTGTTTTCTTAGGGTCAGTGCTTTTATTTCACATAATTATTCTAAGAGGGCACTTTTTTTGTGAGGAAGCTGAAACGGCTGTTTTATTGTTTTTAAAATGTCCGTTTCTTATTTATTACAGGCGCTGACTGATTAATCAGTTTGCAACAAACAAATTTGAAAATTTGAGCATGTAAACATTTTTTCTGTGGAGACAAGCTTTGGAACTATTTACGGACGAGCCCTGGTCCCATGAACACGCACATAATTTCAGGGATACCTTCAACAGCCAGACAGAAATCACTGCAGTCACCAATTCTGAAATGTCACTGTGCACGTGCGGGATCGACATTTTGAACTGCACGTTCCTGGATTGAATTGTCAACGCTGAGTAGTCACCTGCCTCATTGAAGCAGGCTTTGATTGCTCTCGGTCATGTCTGCTGATTTAAGTTGTTATTCCGCCTCCATGCGGATAAAGCTGCCGTATTCCAGTCCTGCGGTGGATCAACCGCAGGATACATAGTTCACACAGATAACATAAGAAAGGAGAAACCTTGGGCCTGGCTGAGCTCCAGTAGGCAGTACTGAAATTCTATATAGTTTTAGATTTTAAAAAATTGTACTGGTTAGAAAAGCAGCTTAAATATATTTAGATTATATTTCCACCTTTTATACATAGAAGCATGCTGATATATTTTTGACACAGAACCAAAAGGTTATCCTGTTTCATCTGGCAACTTTTAACATGTTACGTTGGGCTATGGGACACCCAACGCTTTGTGATGGTTTTCACTCAGAGAGGGTTATTTAAACAAATAATTAAAACTAAAAATCTAACACAAGGGAATGTGACATAGTGGGCACCTCGTACACGTCTCTTTAAATGACCTCTGCAGCAGGGAGCGGTCTGTTGAATCATAAGTTTAAACGGTAGCCGAGGCGCTGAACCAGTGGCGAGATGCCAGACTAGTTCATCACAATTATATTCGTGGAGTGTGGGGGTGATGGGTGTCTTTGAGTCAGCAGTCAGCAATCAGCCGGGCAAAGCTATGACGATTAATGGGCAGTCATCCTATTCCTCTGAGAATCGTAACTTCTGTTACAAGATGGATTCTATTGACGTACTTCAACATCGAAATCATAGCGACTGAAATAATTTATCGTATATGGATCACAATTTTTGGTTTCGTTAAACTGGCATATGGGACATTCACATAAGCATAGCCTCTAACACAGAAATAAATCTTTATACTATATTATACCATCATTTTATACTTTCCAGATATCAAATGCGTGAGAATATCAAACATAAGTTAGTAGTGGATGACTAGTTTCTTTTAAAAATTGGGCAATTTAAATGTGAACAATGTATCATATCGCGAGCAATACGGTGAATATCTCATATGAAAGAAATGCACCCAAGGTTTTCGTATGGGGTTTAAAACTAGGCTATCCAGGAAACGTCATTTCCTCAGAAAGCAAGGGAGCGCAAGTCTGGTGAGGGCGACAGCTGCTCGCGTCGGAGTCGACTTTACTATATATGGACAAAGCCAGGCAAACCGTGTAGAGCGCTGGCTTCCGTGTTTGTGCGATTAGGAGAGTCTAGACCAGCCGGTGGCAGGGACGCAGGATTCAGGGAGGCTTGTTCCATTCATTCGGAGCGACTAACACAAAATCAGCGAAAATGTCATATGAATTAAGTAAGTCTCAAAATATGCAGTTAGCTGTTCATTTTTCAACTGCCTTGTGGAAAGCGATGTCCTTTATTTCTTGGCGCAATTGTTGCGGAGCTTGCGTACCCCCAGAAAACACCTATCGACTAAACTGGCCGTGCTTGCTAAATAAGTGAAGAGGGAACCTCGCCCTTTCCTACCACGTTTTTGCGATTACGAAGCCGCATGCACCTTTAATTGTTTATATTATTGTTCCCTGACTATATCGCGGCTGTGTATGTTGTGCACATGCTAATGTTTAATTCCTGATTAAGGGGGAATCTCTTATATTCCTAAGCAAAGCCTGTTATTTTTAGCTAGCTAGCTAGCCCAAGTTCAACTAAACCGATCGCCATTTCTTACAATGCGGAAACACGGTAACTCATTGTAAAGCTAGTAGTTGCGGGGTCGCCCGAGAATTAAAGGAGCTGTCATGAATCTTACTCGGGTGTTGTATTTATTTGAGGAATTTGTACTCGCTGTGGAATGAATGATATATGCCCGTACAAGTCTTCTCGTTCTGTAAAATATTTTGTGTTGTTGTATACCCAAATGTGTCCAAAGTGCAATTTCGTGATTCTGATTACTTTTAGTTATCAAGCTCATTAGATTGCTTTATTCCATTACTAAGTCATTATGGTTACTTAGGATGAGTTTAAGATTCAGGTTAATAGAATGAATGGATCACATTGTGTGTGGTCGGAGTATGAAGTATCTCAATTTATTAGCACTTATTATGCGGGTAAGGTTGTGATTAAAATTTTTCACACCCGAAACTTAAAAACACTGATGCCCAACACGACCTACGCAGCCCTGATTGTTAAGTTACCTTGGTAACGTTTTTCTTCTTTTTTTCTCAGCACCAGTTTTGTCATTTCAATTCAATTTCAAACCCTTGAGTTATGCTTATGGGATGCACCACGTTTCCATCTGAACACGACTGCGGTGGTTAATTGACTACCTGGTGCTCAACCGTAGCCGTTGATTTATTCATAAGGTATCTCCCTCACCCTCCTGTTTACTCAGAGAAAGTGTTTGCCAGCCTCCCTCAGATGGAACGAGGTGTTTCCAAAATCCTCGGAGGGGATCCCAAAGGAAACAACTTTCTCTACACCAACGGGAAGAGCGTCATCATCAGAAACATTGATGTACGTGTTTTGTGGGATTTCGCTCTGGTCTGTGCTTGGAAACATGTTTTCATAAGTTTTCTTACTTATGACTCTCTGTAGTTCCTAATATGGTTTAGCAGAAGTGGTGATGTTGTTAGACAGAAGCTATAACTTTAATGTCTTAAACTTTGTCTCTGGCTCCCTGGGTTGAGGTTTCTGACGTTGAAGTGTTGGGTTCTGGTTCTTGGCTCTCAGAATCCTGCCCTGGCCGACATCTACACGGAGCATCCCCACCAGGTGATGGTGGCCAAGTATTCCCCAAGTGGCTTCTACATTGCCTCAGGAGGTGAGTTGTAGACACTACATGGCTGGTTTTAAATGCTCCTTCTCGTGGGTCTTGTTTTTGTTTTTCAGGACTGTTTAGTTATTGAAACGCCACAACAGAAACAGAATGATCTATATCTGATCCATGAACCATGAATGGGAAATCCTTCCATTTCTGATTACCTAGCAGTTATACTACAGAGACCAAGGGCCTGAGATTTCAGTGTGGTGTTGGGCAGATAATGTGTGGGCCTCATGGAAAGGTTTTATTTGTGCTTTCAATCTAT
>JAOVYW010010761.1:0-27997 GCA_025775045.1 Hiodon tergisus
TTAAAATCCGTTCTAATTCCCCCCCCCCCCCCCCCCCCGATAAATCATACCCACGAAGACAGAAAAACACAAATATTCACAAGCTCATATTTTCATGAACGTTTTAGCAAACGTATAATCTTGTTCTAGGCAGTGATTTTAAATGTTTAAATTTTAGCAGAATGCTTATGTCATGGCAATCGCTCTCTTGTCATTGCCAAAAATTACTTGATTGTGAATGTACTTCAGACGGCCTCCGACTATTACCGATGATTGGTATAGTACGTTGGTACGTTTAGTTCGTATGTGCTGGAGTCTCTTGTGGATAGCGTAGCTCTAAAAATAACTTGAACATTTTAACAATACAACTTGAATTAAGTCTTGGGTCATAAACTATATCCATAAAGATAATCGAAGGGGAATAGTAGGCTGTGTGTTATAGTCCAAATATACCAACAACCTGCCGTTATTTGTGAAAAATGTGCTTATGTAGCCGAGTTCACAGCAGATGCAACATATTAAAATGTACTCTCAAACTGCTATTTTGGGGTTGAAATTACTCTGATAAGATGGAAGATGATTGCATTTATATAAAGAGGGATTAAGTTTTGTTTTATATATATTTTCTTAACGAACATTTTTCTGAAAGATCATTGATAAGTAGCTTTTGTTTTCTTTTGCAGAATTGGAAAGGTGGGCAACCAGAAGCGAGTGGTGGGTGTGCTACTTGGCTCATGGCAAAAGAAAGTTCTTGATGTGTCCAACAGTTTTGCAGGTGAGTTTCTTTGCGCTTGTAAGCAAGTCAGTTTATCAGGGTTTTTTGGGACTGTTTTCAAATTAATGGTCTCATCTTCTGGTTAAGGCCCTACTTGTTGTACCTTGGAGAAACCTAAATGGCTTGTGTAAATATTCAAGGTGTGTGGGTGCAGTGTAAAATTGTTAATTATGTTCATCACTCAGAATTAGAGCATCTGCCAGGCAAACAAATTAATAACTAACGATGTAATTGTAGTGAAGGTTCTGGGAGTTTGAGTTTTGATTTTTGAAGAGCTATCCTCTTGTAGTGATCTAATGATTTTTAAAACCTGTTAATTTGGCAGTGCCGTTTGATGAGGACGACAAGGACGATTCAGTGTGGTTCCTGGACCACGACTACTTGGAGAATATGTATGGGATGTTCAAGAAGGTTAATGGTAGGGACACATTTAAGAGCTGTTCATTTGTTTATTACAACTAGTATTACACCAACGTCAATGCCTTTCTCATAATGAGACTGATTCATTTTTATTATTTTTTTAGCCAAAGAAAGAGTAGTTGGCTGGTATCATACAGGCCCAAAACTACACAAGAATGACATCGCCATTAATGAGCTTATGAAGCAGTACTGCCCCAATTCAGTGAGTTCTCATGTTGCCTTTACTTACTTTGAATATTCAGTTTCACCAGATATTGCTTTTAAAGTATTCACTGTATTGTGGTTGATTTTGAAGTGTTTAGCATCCAGTGTAACACAGTTTACCTTGGGAAATAAAACATGCTGTCACTTTTGTCCCTTTGAGGTGTTAGTTATTATTGATGTGAAGCCCAAAGACCTGGGGCTACCCACTGAGGCTTACATCTCTGTGGAAGAAGTGCATGATGTAAGTAATCCTGGCTCTAATGAAGACAGGACATTTTTTCAATTTGGGAGAAATCAATTGGTATATCAAAAGCACAATTAGGTGCTACAAGGTATGTTTGATATTGTTCAATGTGTCTTTTGTAGACATTTAGTATGTTTTTAGAATTTTATGATTTCTTTTCAGTGTCAAATTTATCAACGATTCCATTGTTTAATTTAGCTGTGCAATTGCATTGGTTATTGTTGAGAAATTCTCAGGGAAGCTAGTAACCTCAGAACAAAGGTTTTTAAATTATGTATTTAAACTATGTATTTAAATTACAGGGAGGTGGGTGCTGTTAGACATCAATGACAGATATATTTGAGTAACTTGGACTTTAAACCATTAAAAATTTCTGCTTTTATACATTTGAAATGTAAAGTTATTTTTGTGTTTTCTTCTCCTTGGTATTGGCTTCTCTTTGGTATTGCCATTTGAGCTAATGTTACTCGGCTGGTTGCTAAAATTCCTGTCACCTGGCACAGAGTGGGTGAGGAAGTTGTATGATTGGTCTCGTCCGATCCTGTAAGCCATCCATATCTATGCCCTCCACTTCATTTACATTTTCATTTTTGGCATTTAGCAGACCCGCTTATCCAGAGTTATGTACTAAAGTGTTTTAGTTTTAGGGTTCAAGTGCAAAACTTAACATTTAAATAATCTACCACAAAGAATATTGTAGTGCTACTATGCAACAAGGAGATTGACCTGGACAGTGAATTTGTTAGAATGACCCAGTGCTGTTTCAGGATGGCACTCCCACTTCCAAGACATTTGAACATGTGACCAGTGAGATTGGGGCTGAAGAGGCGGAGGAAGTGGGTGTGGAGCACCTGCTTAGGTGAGAGGTCTTGCTTCGACACTTCTGCAAAAACTATTTGCATTAGAGGCATCTCAGTAAGCAAATTGGATTTGCATTTATTATATACAATCCTGTGTCTTAAATCTTAATAATGTTCAGAAATTATTACTGCACCACATCTAACAAGGAACATTTGTGTAGGCTGCTAGCTGAAGGACACCTGTTGACGAATGTGACCAACTTGTCTTTTTTCAGAGACATTAAGGATACAACGGTGGGTACCCTGTCACAGCGCATCACAAACCAGGTGCACGGGCTGAAGGGGCTAAATTCCAAGCTGCTGGAGATCAAGAGCTACCTGGAGAAGGTGGCAACGGGCAAGCTGCCCATCAACCACCAGATCATCTACCAGCTGCAGGACGTCTTCAACCTGCTGCCAGACGTCAACCTGCAGGAGTTCATCAAGGCCTTCTACCTCAAAACCAATGACCAGATGTTGGTTGTCTACCTGGCTTCACTCATCCGCTCCGTGGTGGCCCTGCACAACCTCATCAACAACAAGATCTCCAACCGTGACGCAGAGAAGAAGGAGGGCCAAGAGAAGGAGGACAGCAAAAAAGAAAGGAAGGAAGATAAGGACAAGGAGAAAGAGAAAGCTGACACTTCAGCCAAGAAAGAGGACAAAAAGGAGAAGAAATAGAGCTTTACTGCTGGTGCGGACTGACACTATGTTGGTTACAAATATATTTTTTGTTTCTCTTTGTTTTATTAGTAGAATTGGTAATGTTCAACTTTCTGTTATGGTATACACTGTTGGTTGAGAACAGTATTTATCTTTTTTGATAACAAAGACTATTTTCTGCAGTACCTTTAAAAAGAGGGAGGGAAAGCAAATAAAACTTTTTTTATTTATTTAGTTTTTTCTTCTTTAAAGCATAGTTATGAAAAATTTGGTGGACATTCACCCATATTAATGACAGCACTACACCCTTTATTTAATGCTTCATAAAGAACAATATTCCTGAACAACACTCAACCGATGGGACAAACAAATGCAAGTTATATAATTGAAATTGAAAATTTTTTGTTTCAAATAATAGTTTCTGTAAGTTTCCATAGTCTTATAATCGGACAATAACCAGTGGTCATTTTCAAATCATTGGGACTAGTTTCCAATATTGACTGTGAATAAGGCTGCAACTGTAATGTCCCATATTGGTCATGTAAAGCAGGTGGGAAATTCTGGTCCTCGAGGGCTGAAGTTTTGGGAAAACCTGCTGAGATAATTTCTAATCCAGATAATGATTGTTAATTGATTAATAAATTAATAACGTGGTGAGGTGGAACAAAAACCTGCAGACACTGTGACCCTCAAGGACCAGGATTCCCCACCCTGATGTAATGTGGTTTGACCCAGCACTTGTAACAAAGCAGTAGAAAGTAAACCAAAGATTTGTGGTTATTGTCAAATATTATTATACACCAGTTTAGTTTTAACCATGAGCCTTTTTATTTCCAACACATTTTTAATCAGCAGTAGTAACATGCATTGACTAAAATATTTACACCCACATTCAGAATGAGTAATCATAGGCACAAACACAAACCATTTAAAACTTGACAGACTGGAGATGTTCTGCCATCTAATCCATCTATCACACTCGCATGTCTTTTTAAGAAGTTACCTTGAAACTAATATGAGTATGTCACACATTTTTTGCCTATAGAGGTTTATAAAGGATGTCTTAGATAATACATGCATTACATTACTGTACTTAAAGCTTACAGTCTATTTGACACTGATTGACAACACCACAAACCTGTATAAAAGGTTGTTTTTTTGAGCAGATGTAGCGGAGGTACGAGCTAACTGCTGATAGCTACGTCACTCTATAATCGAAGACAAGGGAACGATTAGTTCCTAGAGCTAAATACTTTTGGCTCAATGAGCTAATCGTCTCTTGGCTTGTTTAGACAACCCAGGTTTAATTCCCTGCTAGGGTGAGTGGAATAGGGTGCATTACACGGACGGTGTAAAGAAATGTGTTTAAGTATGCTATTTCTAGCCCTAAACATCGATAAGAACTGGAGAACCTCACAGCTGTTTAAAGCGCACATTGAGACGATGTGACGCTAAACAGAGGGCGCTTTGTTTATGCTTGCAGAAAGGGAGGGGCCGTTGTCAATCCTATCTTTTCCTCCAGTTTCGTCCGATTTGAACTTGATCCCGAAGAGACTGCAGAGCTTCATGAGCATGAGGTCCACTACCTCCTCTTCATCTGAGGGCTGCATGGAGAAGAAAGGGGACTTTGTTTTTACATCTGAGCTGCTTTGAATCGTCAGTCCCCCAAAAATCCTAAATACCCTGTATAGTTCATGGGACAGAATACCCACTATGTAGAGATACGGTGAAAACAATCCTCCCTAGATTCCATGTACTGTCTGGGTGGTGCAGGTTTACATTAAACCTTGTATCTTAAATTGAACTACTATTTATTGCCCTGATAAACAGCATTCCAGAAACACCAAAGGACGTAGACGCATACAGATTGCATTTCTTTACCTTGTGGTGCATTTGCTCTTGGCTAAATGCCACCAGGATGACGGAGATGAAGAGGTTCATCACCACAAAGGTCATGAAGATGATACAGGAGCCGATGAGAAATGCACCAAGCACTGGGTTGTAGTCCAGGATCTGTGAGAAGTAACCACCTAGTCAGCTAACCCGTCGGCGGTGACCAAATCGGCACTGGACGCAGCTCGCTTCGCCTCACCTACCTCCTCGTAGTTAAAGAATCCCAGCTGCAGGCTAACCATGGTCTGAGCAGCATCTAGAAGAGTCCTGTAGGAGTACAGCTTCCAGCCAAACATCAGGTTGGACTGCATTGGGAGACCAGAACAGACAGAACGTGTAAGGCTTATTTAGTCTTTTTTTCTTCCTATTCAGTTTCCTTTCCTTTCATTACACAGCACCTTTTTCTAATTTCTAATCCTATCAGAAACGTGAATATACACCGATCAGCCATGACATTATGACCACTGACAGGTGAAGTGAATAACACTGATAATCTTGTTATCATGGCACCTGTCAGTGGGTAGGATATATTAGGCAGCAGGTGAACATTTTGTCCTCAAAGTTGATAGAAGCAGGAAAAATGGGCAAGCGTAAGGTTCTGAGCGACTTCGATGGGTCAAATTGTGATGGCTAGACGACAAGGTCAGAGCATCTCCAAAACTGCAGCTCTTGTGGGGTGTTTTAACTGGCTGCAGTGGTCAGTACCTATCAAAAGTGGTCCAAGGAAGGAAAAGCGGTGAACTGGCAACAGGGTCATGGGTGGCCAAGGCTCATTGATGCACGTGGGGAGCGAAGGCTAGCCCGTGTGGTCCATTCCAACAGACGAGCTACTGTAGCTCAAATTGCTGAAAAAGTTGATGCTGATGGAAAGGTGTCAGAACACACAGTGCATCGCAGTTTGTTGCGTTTGGGGCTGCGTAGCCGCAGACCAGTCAGGGTGCCCATGCTGACCCCTGGCCACTGCTGAAAGTGCCTACAATGGGCATGTGAGCATCAGAACTGGACCACAGAGCAATGGAAGAAGGTGGCCTGGTCTGATGAATCCCAGTTTCTTTTACATCACGTGGATGGCCGGGTGCGTTTGCGTTGCTTACCTGGAGAACACATTGCACCAGGATGCACTTTGGGAAGAAGGCAAGCTGGCGGAGGCAGTGTGAGGCTTTCAGCAATGTTCTGCTAGGAAACCTTGTGTCCTGCCATTTATCTGGATATTACTTTGACACGGACCACCTACCTAAGCATTGTTGCAGACCATGTATACCCTTTCATGGCAATGGTATTCCCTGATGGCATTAGCCTTTCAGCAGGATAATGCACCCTGCCACAAAGCAAAAATGGTTCAGGAATGGTTTGAGGAACACAACAACGAGTTCAAGGTGTAGACTTAGCCTCCAAATTCCCCAGATCTCAATCCAATCGAGCATCTGTGGGATGTGCTGGACAAACAAGTCCGATCCATGGAGGCCCCACCTTGCAACTTATAGGACTTGCTGCTAACGTCTTGGTGCCAGATACCACAGCACACCTTCAGTTGTCTAGTGGGGTCCATGCCTCGACGGATCAGGGTTGTTTTGGCGGCAAAAGGGGGACCTACACAATATTAGGTAGGTGGTCATAATGTTATGGCTGATCGGTGTAAAACAGCTTTATACACAAGTATCTGAACTCTGAACCCAACAATTCGAAACAGTTCATGTCAATGATAAATTAGTTTTATCAAGACATATGAAGACAAAATGGACATGGAGTGGGGAGCATTTGCAGGACTCATTTTTAAAATCCTCAATTTTAACAAGGAACATAGCAAGTAGAAGAGTCGAGGATGAACTTGGAAGTGGGCGGGGGCAGTGGGTTGTAGTGGACGGGAGGTTGCCCACCGCGATGGAGTAGGCCAGGAACATAACAGTAATGACGGTGATGAAGCCGGAGATGTCGGTCCAGGCCCGCTGTAGGGTGGCGGTGATCATGTGCAACTTGGGGTTCAGCCGCAGCAGATGCCACAGCTTGATGGTGGCCAGCAGCACAAGGAAGGCGATCAGGTAGCCCAGCACCGCGTCCGCCGCTGCTGTGTCATAGAAGCTGGCAAACCTATAGGATTCACATGAAGGGGAGCATATTCAACAGCGCCGCAAGCCACTTCTCAATGAGTCTTGATTGCTGTAGTAACCGAGCAAGCTGACACACACACACTCATGCAGATTATTTTGTGTTTAGATTTTTCCCACACACTGGTCCCGGTGGTTGTGATAGTACTCCACGTCTCGGTTCCCCAGCAGCGTCCGCTTAATGAAGATGGACAGTGCGCTCCAGCTGAGGATGATGATGGCCAGCTCGAGCAGGTTCCACTTGCTGCTAAAATACGCCCACCTCTGCTGCTTCATCAGTTTGCCCTGTGTGGGCCAAGTGGCACCGGGTTGAGCGGGACTGAGTTATCTAATTGTAGCATGTGGCCATCATTTAACACTGAGCTGTTTACCATTTGCACACACTGATTTCCTGTTTGTCCTTAAACCACACTTGTCTGTAACAAACTGACCTGAACAAACATGTAGTAGAGAATGAAGAGGAAGTAGATGGCTTCGGAAGCCATGACAAAGAGGTGCATACCGCCTGTTGCCTGATACAGACGGACAGTCTGAAGCTCAGTGCGGTACTGAAAAGCTCCTGGAATGGAAATAATAACCAGGGTAAAAACTCAGTACAGTTCCTGCTGTCAAATAACTGAATAAAAAAAACTCTACAGCACAGTAAACTGCTGGCTCCTCACCCACGGCACTGGTCTCCAGCATGAGGGCTACAATGCAGAACAGGTTGACGTTAGCATTATAGACAGTAAACTCCACAAAGAGTGCCCGTGTGTACTCGTCGAGCCAGGTGTTGTCAAACAGGTACTGTAGGATCCTGCAGAAGAATAATTGTTTCAAATTAGGTACTCATGAAGAAGATTCCTCGCTTTTTAAAAATTAATTTTTGTGTTTTTTTCCCCAGTTTGGAATTGCCAATACTCTTGACATCAATGCCAGCCTCAGGTACCTGGGAAGTCAGGCACAACTGATTAGCTTTTAAGGAGTGGAGTGAAGTAAATTTTAAACGCAAGGTATGGACATTTTGACATTCTGACACTGAGACATTGTTGGCAGCTGGCTCACCTGCTGGTGTTCTGCTGATCTGGGCCCAGGTCAGCCACAAACCCCCCTCCCCTGTACAACACCACCCTGCCCCAGACAGGGTGTGCCCGGAGCTGGCTCTGACTCTGGTACTGCCAGGGGGAACTGAGGGCCTGCGTGGAAGTGGAGCTGTTCCAGCTTGGCCCGTACGAGCCCATGTCTTCCACATCCCAAGAGTAAGGGGCGTGGCAGTCAGCTACAGAGGATCGCATGTACCGGGAGATGCGGCAGGAGTCCATCTGCACCCTGACCTGGCGGAGGCGGGCATTGCCCACCAGCTTGGAGTTACCATCTGTGATGAACCCTGTCAAAGAAGATGATCATGTGCTGTGGTCAACAGGGTATGGTATTTTTCTGCTGTACATCAAGGGTTCCCCGAACTCCCCTGAATGTGTCCAGAATTTAGTTCCACCCAAGAAATAATTAACTAGTTTTTTCTTAGAATAATATGGTTAATTTCTATTTAATTCTGGATGCGGGTCTTTAGTATTGGAAACCCCTACTCTAAATATTCACTGGAAAAAGATACATGTCAAATCTTACAGAATTCTTACAGAATTCCTGTACTTTAATTCAGACTACTAACAATTTGGTTACAATCGTCATGGGATATTTTTTTATTTAGGCAGATATACAATTTTAGTGTTTGTTTAATACAATATGTTACCATACCCTGCACTGGTGCAATCACTTAGCCATTTAAATCTAAAAAATCAATTTGATCCCTTTTCCTTTTGACAAAAAATGATTTTAGAGGTAATGCTGCTACCTGGGTACCGTCCAAAGAGATTTTTGAGTAGCGTGGTGTTGGCCCAGGCAAATACGTCTTTGTGGCTCATAGTGTCTGAGATTCCACTGCTGAAGCTCTGTTGAATGTGCTGTGTCAGGAAGAAGGCATTTGGGTTTCGCTGACCATACGCCACCAAGAGCAGCATCCACAGGAACCCCGCGTAGGCTGAAGCAAGATAAGGGCACGTCTGAATAATGTGCTGAGTAAACTTATTTTTTTTAAATATAGCTAAGTTGCGCTTCTGGACAACAGAGACAGCACTCTTACTGAGAATCTCTCTGATGAGTGCAAACACTTTCTGCTCCTTCATCATTTGGCTCTTCATCTTCTCAATGTCAGTGGAAGGAGGTGGTTGGTAGAAGCTGCAGGTGCTGTCCCTCCGGGCACTCAACATGGTCTCTGATTTCATTTAAAAAAAAACAAAGAAAAATCCTTGTCTACACACATCATGCCCCCTGGTCTGAGAAAGTCTTAAAGTTGGGATTACTAGAAACCTCAGGGGTAAGTATGCTCAGGGGTGGTATCTGGGTCACCTGAGCTTGCTAGAGCATTTTCAATGGGCACCTCCTCGTAATCCTCCTGGTCAACCTTCTTCAGCACTAGAGCGAAGAAGACAGCAAAACCCAGGACCTGCAATTGTGGAATCCACAAAACGCTGCTGAAATCTCTACTAAGCACAAACAATTTTGTGGGGTGTCAGTTCCCCAAATGCTGTGAAAACGCTGTGAAGGAACTCATGGAACAGCCCTCGCCCGCTTCAAGTCGGCTTACCTTCAGGGGCTGCGTTATGAAGAGGCTCTCAAAGAAGGACACCACCATGGAGATGAGCCAGCTGATGGAGCGCTCTTTGCCGTACTTAAGCCCGTACATCATTGTGAAGTAGGCCGACACGCTGCTGGTGGCGCCAACTAGGAGCCAGCCCACAAACACGAACCACCAGGGCAGCCCATTCTGCTGGCAGCACTTGCCACCTCTTTCCGCCGGGCCAGGGCTGATCGCCAGCTGTTCCCCTTGAGGGCTCGAGGAGGAGAGACGGGACTCCAGCTGCCCCTTCATGCTTCGGACCTGCTGTACCGCCCGTTCATAGCTGCCCTGTTTAGAAAAGCGTGCTGGTCCCAGTAGTTCCAGCTCCTTCTCCACGTGCTGCAGCTGCCGGTACAGGAACCGGCTGTAGTCACTCTGTCTCTGGGCTTCCTGCACCGATGTCTCGGGACTCCCACTCAGGCTGCCCTCTGTTAATGCATCACAACACATGTTCTGGCTTAACACAAACCAAACAAAGTATATGGATACCTAACATAGATAACAGTGTGTGACCAAAATATTAAAGCCTCTACACAAATGTATGCACTAGTTTTAGCATCATGGTACTCATTAAAATGACAATGATTAGCATGCCTTGCAGGTCCACAGCCCCCAGTGAAAGGATAAGGGCGCCTTCTTTTTTGTATCCATCTGTGAAGAACTCGCCCTCTGCCCTGTTTTGCTTCCGGATGATGTCCTCCACCAGGGCCAGCAAGTTGTTAATATCAACTGTACTCCCTGCTTCTGTTTCCAGCTGCGGGAGGGGGCTCTTCAGGGTCTTGCAGAGGGACTGGGCTATCCTCTTAATGTCCTGAATTTCAACAAACAACTTAATGAGGATTCGGCATTGGCAGGCAAAAGATCCACTCCAACAAATTAAACAAAATAAGCTCAAGAGAGAAAAGAGAGAGTTCCCTGGCAACGTGTTTGAGAGACTTGTTTTGTAGAGTCAAAATCAGAGGTAGAGATGAAAACAAGAGTTTGAACAGGAGTCACCTTGATGACGGCATCAGGCGTGATCTCTCTGCGGGTGGTCCCCGGAGATGGAGACACACGTCCCACCTTCCCTTGCTTGCCGGTGTCCACCTTGGTCTTCTTATCTGCCCGCCGTGGCCGCTTATCCCGTGGACGGGTGTTCCGGAAGATACTCACAATGAGGAGGTTGATGGGGAACATGATGATGGAGCTCTGGACACCAATCATTACCTGCTGCCAGGTGAACTCAATAGTACCTGGTGAGATGAGAGAAATTACATGTGAGGGGTCCAGATCACATGACACCTATTACCCAAAATGTAGTTAGAACCCCTTCCTGTGGATCAAATCCATTTTAGAAATTAAACAAATTAGAAATCAAAACTCATGATCCAACCTGGTCAAAAAACAGACAGCTGACAGCTGATATTCCATTTTCCGGTGTGGTTCATTTACATTTACATTTTAGGCATTTAGCAGATGCTCTTATCCAGAGCGACGTTCAAACGTCCTGCTGATAGGGGTTAAAGTGTATTTCAGTTTGGAAAGTTTGACCATAAGCGTGAAAGCTTCAAATAGTCCATGGAACGATTAAAGCATTTGTATATATTTTTTCCAGTTGCGAGCCAAGTGTACCAAAGAGTCAATCAAACTCCTGGAAGCCAACGTGGTTGTTGCGTGGTAAATGGTAGCAAAGAAACGCAAACATGGCAAACCACGGGTTGTTGTGCAATTCTAAAGAGATCAGCTCTTCTTGAAATTTGGAAAAATTCCCATATACAAATGCTGTTTAAAAATACCCATTTAAAATACCCATAGAAGTGCTTAAAGATTTTTTCCAGTAGATTAAAAGAGCTGGGCTTTAACCGCACTGCTGAACTATGCCATTCCTAGCATTCGTCTTAGCATTCGCTGCAAGGAGATCATGTGATTTTTTCCTGAGTACAGAAGTGCAAAGAAGGGTTCTCAGTACACCTGGAAAGATGGAAGTGTTCTCAATACATTTCCATGTGTACTCAACATGCTTCGAGTATGAAAGAGAACCAATCTGAGGATGTGAAAACGACCACCCGGGAGACAAATAACTCAGCACTTGAAACGACCCAGCTAACATACCTAGGTCCATTTTCTGCTCTGATGGGTCCTTGGGGATTCCCCAGAACATGATGCTGGTCAGCATGGTGCAAAGCAGCAGCGAGAAGCAGCAAGAGAGGCGCTGAACTCGCGTGAAGCTACTGCTCGGTGGCCGGTTGATCACGGAGTACCAGATGTGCCCGTCGCGGAAGTCCTTGGCCGTCTTCGTGTAGAAGAGGTTACTGGGAGAGCACAAACGTGTAATGGTCATGTCAACAACAGAGGCACACGGTGACCACGATACAACGTTCTCTGATTCACTGTGAGGAAAGCCTGTCCAATTAAACTACCTAGAGATGTAAATCTCGTAAAAACAAAAGCAATTACATATCTAAACAAAAGCATCAGTATCTCAACAGAGCAAAGCAGTCCACACTGGCATAGTGCTAGGATGTGAACAATAAGAGAGTAGACCTTCTACAACAGGAACTGAATAATTTTGCCCTCACCTGAACCCCTTCAGGTCCAGCTCGCTGGCGACAGAGAAGACTTTATCCAGGACACATTCACCCACATCGATTGCCAGCCAAGAGTTACACAGGAAGTGCCATTTTTGTCCTGTTTCCAGGTCCTGAACCATTACCTTGTTGACATACCTGTGACAAAGGAGCATTATTATGATATAAATAAATAAATCATTACCCAACAAACGTTTTTACGTTTCAACCAATGTTATATCTGCTGATGATACAAAAATTAGGTAACAAATGCCCTTTGTTGAGAAAATAGGTCTTGTCCTTGTCCTAGAGCCTTTCCTTCTGAAATATATGTTTAAAGCCAATGCAATTTCACTAAATGCTTGGGTTTACATAAGTTTCACTTCTCTTTTCCCTTCCCTCACCATGCAGGGTGACCCCCGGAGTTGTCGTGCCACAGTCGGATGCTCTTCAGCTCCCCCAGGGAAAAGGGAGTGGTCAGCAGAAATATATCCACTCCCCCTCGCTCAAACAGTGGCTTGTCTGGATCAGTCAGGTGATGGGGCTCGCTCTCCCCCTCCGAGCCCAGCAGCGTCACCGTGACCTTCAGGGCAAAGGCTGTATCCATCAAAATTTGTTCTAGATTCTAAAAAATGATATTGTAAGTATTTTTACCTTTTTATTTATACTAAAGAATATATGGAGAAAAAAATTCAGATGCAATAGGCAATAGAGGACTAGAGTAGCTAAAAACTACTGTTGAGGCACAGGCATTCAAAATTGTGAGTTGGGCATCTGTATATGCTATGTTTATACTTATATACTTATAGGTACAAACACAGTACAACATATATGTGTCCTGGTGACAATGTGTGTGCACACAAGCTGACCTGTGAGGAAGTTGATGCCCCACGTCTGTGGCCTGTGCTGACATTCAGCATGTAGCGGTACTGGGCTAGGGGGTCATTATCCTCCAGGACAGTGATCTTCACCTGTGGCGACATTGAAGCATGGCACAACAAAATCCACACAGACAACTGCTACACTGCAAAAACAACAATAACAACACCACCAGCTATACTGCTATATATACTATACTGCTATACTATATCTACAGGTCAGCACGAAAGATAAAAATACTTCACTGTTCTTTATAAGGCAGGTTGATGTAGATATGTGTGACTCAGCTTTATTGTCATATTTTTAAATAATATCGATGTCTTTATACTACCACTACATTGTTTGTATGTGTGCTTCCCGTTTTATAGCTATTTGATTGACTCTGGAGCCCCCACTCATCGCCCCTCAGACCTTGACTGTGTCACGGAGGTCCTTCCTACGTGCCCACACAATTGCCAGGATGTAGGCCAGGAAGATGGCGCCCACGAAGCACACCACCACAGGATTTTTGACAAAGGTGGAGAAGAGCTCGGCTGTGCGTGACACGTCCACCACATTGGGCATGACGAAAAATGAGCTCCCGAAGAAGGTCAGGTGGTTGCAAAGGCACTGGGTGACCGAGGCGTTGGTTCGAGGGCCAACCTGGGGTGAAGAAGGCATTTGTGTATCTATAATTCTTATCTATAGGCAACCATATAACAGCACCTGGTCACTCCTTCATAGGAGTTCTGCAATGTATTTTAATGGTTTCCTTACTAATTCTTAAATTCTGTGTGACATTTACAAAAAAATGGAATAAGGCCAGTTTGGTCCAGATTACTAGTGGGACGTACCCTGCAGCCGTTATTGCTCCACTCGGTTTTTGCCTCATCCCAGTACACACACTGGGAGGCTATGGAGACGACGGACACAGTGGCGTTTGTAGAATTGACTCCTGCTTCTACCACGGGCCTCACCAACAGGTAGTACACCCCAGTTTCGGTGATCTCCCCGGGGCCCAGCACCCACGTGTATCGCTCCTCTGTACCAGAAAGGAAAGTGCTCATCATTCCCATCAGGCACTCATCTCAACTGGAGCAACTGGTGCTGTCATTAACACTGATACTTTTTTGGATAACAGGCAAAGGGCAACCACCTTGTGTTTCTCCCTCACGGGGGAGCTGAGTCTGGGCCTGGTGGTGCGTATCGTTGGGGTACTCCTTGAAGCCCAGGAGCAGCATCAGAGGAATGCTCTCTGAGGGGTCCAGCTTCAGCACCAGTGAGACATTGGGTGCGGTCACATTGATGGCGATCGTGCTGAAGTTCCCCAGGTCCAGGAGTGTGCTGCTCACTTGTGCCGCGTCTTGCCTGGGCAGGAGGATCTGGGAAGTAAGCCGAGACCAAGACAGAGATGAATCCTGAGAGTGTTAATTAAATCTCTAAATACACAAAAAAAACACGGAGGGCTCTGCAGGTGAAATTAACATACTATTTAAGAATATATAAATGACCTTTAAAAAAAAATTAAAAATAGAAAAAAGTTCACAAGTTTTTGCTCCACGTTACAACATTCTGACCTCAATCTCCTCAGTCAGGTTTCCCACAGGAATCGTGGTGCCATCCTCTGTGGTCAGGGAGAGGCCCACCACAGTCCCACTGACAGTCACCCCTTCGCTCTGGGAGAAAGGGTTTTCCCCGTAGCTCGTCATCTGAGAACGAGAAACAGTTAAAATATTACAG
Organism: Hiodon tergisus; assembly: GCA_025775045.1. Lineage (NCBI taxonomy): Eukaryota > Metazoa > Chordata > Actinopteri > Hiodontiformes > Hiodontidae > Hiodon > Hiodon tergisus. Next base: position 14,923 of record JAOVYW010010761.1, read on the forward strand.
ACTCAAGTCTCCTATATTCAAATGATTAAAACAAAAACACACACTAAAGCGCATTCACACAAATATCTAGTTACACTGGCATACATGAAAAATACAGACACATACCTGAACAAACACGTGTGCACACGCACATGCATGGAGCAGGGAGAATGCCTGTACCCCCATTTCTTTTAGAAGGCAGAGAAAAATTTGCATACTTTTTTACTAATGCTCAAACAATAAGCCATTTTTTATGTTAGACTGTCTAGTGCTCATCAAAAATCATTTTACATTTTTTTATAACAGTCTACTGCAGCCTCAATCCCTCATTGAGTCACAATCACTTTTAATGGAAGGTTAACTTTTAAGGGGCATTCCTACAGCCTGGGGTATGAAAACTGAAATTCAATAATGAAAAATGTACCTAGGAGGAACCCCATATGCAGTTGTTCCCCCCTCCTACTTAAATTCCTGCACTCCCACTTAAAAAAAAAGCGCCCCTTCACACACATACAGACACACACATACTCACTTACACACACACATGTACTTGCATACACACACACGTACTCGCACATCCACAGGCTTGTCTGCTGGCAGAATGTCTGCGTTCATGGGAGGAAAGGTGAAACTGGCAGAAGAATTGTTTTGGATGCTGAAAACCTGCCCTTGAAGGTCAGATGACGACATCCTGAAAGAAGGCATAAAAAATATCAGATCTGAACCCCATGTAAAGTCAAACGTGTGCACCAATAGAGACACATCCAATCTTCCAGTGGTTATTCGTTGATGGTAATCTGTAGAGCTCTTCTCCTACCTGTTGGTGTAAATACTGATCTGGGGGCTGTTGATGACAACTGGTTCGTCGTTGAGCTCCCTCCCAGCCAGCAGGGCAGTCTGCAAATTGTCCATAGCTTGTAGCAACTGACCGGAAATCTCGGTGAAATTTATCTGAAAAAGCGGAGCACTGTGGTAATGAAAGGTACTCGCACAGATTGAAGTGATGCTATTGGTTTGCTGGACACGCCATGCTGGAAATACCTGTCGGCCTGAACCCAGGGAGACCTGGAGGATATTGCTGGCCACCATGACGATGGGCCTGACAGCATTCAACTTCTGGGAAGCTGCATCACTGCCGGTTCCATTCATGGAGATCAGGACCTGGCTGAGGCTGGCCAGCAGACCACTGGCCTGCAGCTGTGTAAGAGTGTAAGAGTCAGAGAGTCAGTGTGTGTGTGTTTATCAATTTTAAAAATATTTTCTTTGGTTATTTGGGTGCCTTACCACCTTCTTGTATATTTCAATGGTTTTGAAAGGAAAAGGTGGTCATACTCAAAACACCAGTTTTTAAAAATCACTCTCACTCTATCATGTAAAAGCCAAAATGCCTTGCCCTCCTTTCACCACCTCTCGTTAAAGACCAAGCACTGTCTAAATGCTTTAACTTGCAATGCTTCAGTACCTGAGTGGAAAAGGTCATCTCGTCAACTTGCTGAGTGAGTCCGACCAGAGCCTCGGCCGTCACCTGCACTTCTTGGGAGTTCCTGCTGGGGTCGTCCTTCACAGCTGCAGACATCATGTTCATCATCACCTCCCGCAGCTTTGGAGGGAATGACAAAAACGTCTTCCAGAGAAATTCAAACATATATACATAAGTACATCATAGCGTTGTAGCAATTTATAGATTTATTGGGTATTTGAATCCCTGAAAGCTTTCACTCAAAATCCACTGCACCTAATTTGGAGTGGAATATTGTGTAGCATTATCATGTCAAGTTAGCTGTACAGAACCAACAGCATGAAACAAATATATCTGATTGTAAATAATCCTCTGAAATGTGTCGTCGTATACCTAGTAACATTTATTATTACGGTATATATTTATTTTTAATAATTGTAGAACTTTAATTCTCCATCTCTGAACTCACCTCGAGTTTCCATCTGCTTTCCTTACACCTCCACCCACACTAAGGCACTTCTACCACTCTCACACTGACCCCTCCTCTCTACACCTCTAGTCACACACACAGACACCTCCTCTTTCTTCACCTCAACTTACACAGAAATCTCCACTATTTACTCCCCTCTCCTTATACAGCCAGCCTCTCTCTCTCTAATCCCCATTTTTTTCCACTTCCTGGTCCACACCGTCCTCATACCTCCATCCTGGCGCCTTTTGCTTGGTCGCCGACGGGGACCTGGTTCAGCTTGTCAGAAATAGACTGATACATCTGGGACAGTGCCACCCCAGAGAGCTGCTGGTTCTGCTGTAGCTGTTTAATCTGCTCAGACACCAGGCTCTGGAGGTCCTGCACTGTGGAGTTCATCCTTGCTGGCCTTACCTGGGCAGCAACGGGAGAATGGAGGGACTGTGTTTTTTTTCTCAGGTGGAAATGCACTCAGGTTTAAAGTTGCGTTCTGTAAAAATTACTTTTTTACTCCCTGCAAATGCTGTTGTGTGACCCTGTGCATTTGGGGGTGACTGGAGCACCTTTAATCAATTTGAACTCGCCAGAATTTCAATGAATCAACTTATTTTTAAATAAAAATGTCTCCATGAATTAATAGATTCTTCATGAATGACCTCTGTGTCCTGTACGCACCTGAGCTGTAAATGTCGTGTAAGTTTTCAGCCCCTTCCCATACTCTATGGACCCCATCACAGTCAGGGTGTAGTTACGGTTCCCATCCCCCAGAGGGAGGAAGAGAGACTTCACCGTGTGCTCATTTACACAGCGCAAGTAGTGATCTGAAACGAGAGGCAGAACAAAGTTACAACTTTCTGAATACGTTTGAGCTGCTAATGACACTGTGCCTACCAAGATTAATATAAATATAACATGTTCCTAAAAATGTTTATGTTCGTTATATTTACCGCTGTTAAAATAACCTTCTAACAGCCTTTCTGTACTGGCGTCAGGTCAATAATACATCGCCCTAAATAGTGCCCCTGTCACTGAAGAGTGTTAGCACAGAGACTGAAACCCTCACCGTTCGCAGTCTTAAAGCAGTATTTGCAGGGTGCAGCTGAACAGAGGGACTCGGAGTCACAGGAGACAGAGAAGGCTGTTAATACGGTGCCATTGGGGGGGCTGATGTTGCAGGACAGGCTGGTAGTGGCAGAGGCGGGCAGGGACGGGACGGGTGTGATCCCAGCGGGCTGGGATGGGACGGGTGAGATCCCAGTGTAGGTGGAGGAGATGGTGGAGGAGTAGGAGGCTGTGGTGATGGCAGTCCCACTACTGGTGAAAGGTGGTGGCACCGATGTCCTAGTGGTGAGAGCATTGGCTACCGTAGTTTGAGTCTGTGGGAGAATAATGGTGAAATCTCCTGATGCAGACTTGTCACCTTTAGTTCCTGGGAGAAAACAGGACTTAAGTGTTAGTAAGGAAGAGGCACTTCAGACTGTTTAACTCATCAGTCTGGTTTTAATTCACAGAGAACAATGCATTATAAAAAAAAAAACAACATTAATATTGATTTGGCAACATTGTTCTCATTTTCATGTTCATCAACAGTTTAACATGTAATCACAACAGTAACATCCAATCAGGATCCCACCTAAAACCATAACTTTGATGTCCCTCGTTGCCTCCTCTATTTGTTGACTCTTCACCACCAGGACAGGAGAATCTGTAGTGCTCAGAATGTAGGGGCGTGGCATACGTTTAGAGCACCTGGAGGTCAGATCTGTCTGGAAGGACAACGCCGGTACAGTAAAAAAGGTAATTTCATCATTTTTCCATCCTACTGAAACCCACCCCAAATAAAAGCAACCATCCTCCCGGCACCCCCCTCGTAGTGGTGCGCACATTCACTTCCTTTCATTTCAGCATATAACACACAGCCCAACAAACAATCAATAAAGCAATCAATGAATCAGAAGGATCAGATGAGTAGCCCTGAAAGCAACGTTCACGACCAAGAACATACTGTTTACTGTAACTCCCTTCGTGCTATTTCAGCGCTGATTTCCGTGCGCGATGGTAAGATAAATGACGAGCGACAGCATTGACTTACCGATGCTCCATTCTCTTCCTCAAAATACCATTTAATGGTTGTGCAATCCGCACACTGCACACTCAGGTGCACATCTTGGGAAAGGTTTACAGGACTGCAGTTCGAGCACCTTCAGAAACGTGGGTTAGTTGTATGCGTGAAATCTTGCCAACTTCGAACGTGAGGAAGCCGCGTATCATGACAATACTGAAACCGAACACCCTTTTCTATTGTACTTACATTTAAAAATTGGTCACGTGTTAAGCCGCATTATAAACCTTGAATATTAATGTTTAAATATAATTATCTTAAAGGTCAAACAAGTTTAAACGCATGTTGAACAACAACAGAAAATAAATGTCAATGTGCATTCTGCATAATAATTTAATTAAACCGCTGTCAAGCAGTTCAAGCAGCAACCATCATTCTCCACGCCTGTGATACACAGAAAAGGATATTATTTAGTAAGAAGTGGAAAGGATCTCAGAATTTTCTACCTCCCAGAGGAGAGCATTATTTGCTTTCTGTCATCGCTCTTACGTGATTGTGACTTTAAAGTCGTTCTTTGCAGTGAACATGATGCACTTGGATGCAGTCACATTCCAACCCCCCACAGATGTGGTGACTGTGTATACTGCCAGAGCATATGGCTCTGGCAGACAAGTCTCTGTTATTTCCTGCTTGTTTTGGTTCGTCAATGGACAAGAACAACTGCCACCTATAGGATTGAGACAGAACAAAAACAGAATTGTGCCACTGCATTATAAACCTGTACGAAGTGAAATTCAAGCAAAATTGTTATTTCCCATAAGCCTTTTTAAATGTGTGAGTAGTTACTTGTAGCTACCACAAGTACTTTTGTGGAACAACAGCGAGTTATTTTTGCTAAGGTTTAATATCCCATTGCAGTTTCTTCTTATATGCTTTTTTACTCAGAGCTACTTGCAACTTTTTTTTAGGTTAGTATTCGCTGATGCATTATTCTGCTTAAGTCTCGATCAAGGCTAAAACAGTAAAAGTGTCTCATCCTCAGATTAAAACCTGCAATGTACTCCAACCCCATCGTCGCTTACTGCACGTCCACTTGAGAGGCGATGAGTTGTCGGGTACGTCTTCTGCCTCAAGGGTCAGTTTTTCCTCGCCAATTTTCGGATCATCAGGGCTAGCCTTGATGTTCATTTTCTTATCTCGCGTGCCTCTCGGATGGCCCTTCGTCTGTTAATGACAGTAAATAGTTTGTGCGGGAGCCTTCATCCGGCACCTAATAAGCATGGTGACGTGCGTCACAAGTCAACGAGGGGAAAAAAAGCTAATATATTGTATTGGCTTTTAGAATCACTATACTACACATGTTCCTGGACCGTGGTCAGATACTTTTCAACTTTTCAAGAAATCTGAGACAGGAAACTTGCCTCAGAATGGTCGCAAACTATCGTTACATTCCCCGCATCCAGATCCATGTCTGAAAAGTGGTTTGTCGCTGTAACCCTCACGTTTATCAGTCCTGTCAGAGAATTTTTGATAAGCATTCGTTTCCACTTCAAGTATTAATCTTTAACAAAACAGAATCTTATGAAAAATAACATTAAGTCGTGCCTCGGTTGCCATTTCAAATTGTCATATAATTTTTTAAAATATGAGACGGATAATTCATACCATCATAATATTATATCTTTCACATAATATATTTCATTATTATTATTTTAGTGCTCAGGCTTTTTTATTACTTAGCCTGGGTGTCTAAGTAATGAACATAATGGGAGTCTTGCTGCAGCTAAAAAAAACCTCTCTTTATCCCCACTTACCATACTGCAGTCTATTATAATATCTATAATACCCAAAATGGATAACTGTAATTGAATCATTAAATAAATCAGTGTGTTTTTCCATTAGGAGGTAGAGTGAACAATCACCTTGGATCCGTGTTGCGATAGTGAACACCTGAAGGCTTCCATTCTTCATTTCCCTTGCCTCATCGAAGCTATCATCGGCACCACTGACCCGAAAGAGCAGACGCGATGGAGCGCCGTGTGCCAGCATGGCGCTCACTTTGAGGTTGGCATCTGGGCAGTTCTGGTCGCCAGGCGCCAACGAGGCCTGCAGCCCTTCCACGGGCTCAAGCAGGCAGACCTGCAGGGTAGACGTGACTGCCTCCGGGCCTGCTACGCCGTTGGAGGCCAGGAGGGACAGGGGGTGGCAGCCCGGGCCCAGCTGTTGCTGAGCCGCTGGGCCCACCGTGAGGTTCTGGGGAAGGATGCCTCTCACCACCGTGGTGGTGGCCAGCACGGTTTCTCCGCTCTGGACTCGGTATGTTACATCGGACCCTAGGGGGAGCCATCCACATCCGATTTCAGCATGGTGTGACCTCAGATCCGTCTCGAAGAATGCATACAGCACCCTTCACATGTAATTTATTCTCCCTTACTCTTAATGGAGGTTCACAGTTGCACACAGCCACCTACTGTACAGGAGTGTAGAGCAGGACTAGTCATAAGCAAAAATACAGTCCCCCATACCCACTTCTTACAGAAACCAACCCCACTGCCATCTCCGGTAGCTAGGAATTTGTGTGCCAACCAGTTTAACATCAACAATGTGGCAAAGATATAATCATTCTTACCTGCTTCCAACTCCACCTGGATTTCCAATGGGCTTAGATAAAGGGCGTAGCAGTCCGTGCTACCCCTTAATTGGTTTTGACTATAGCACTGGACAAGGCCAAACTCGCCCAGTGGCTCCTGGATGGTTACAGTCTTCTGCGCCGTCACGTGCCACTCGCTGGTGGTACACTCCACAGTGACGGTGAAGACGCCAGAGTGGTGGTATTGGTGGACCACCCCAGGCTCCGACCTGCACGCACAGACAAGACAGCATCCCTTAATATTCCAAGGTGTGCCTGCCAAACTGGGCCAACTTTCCAAAATCTTACTGCCGGGCAAAATGTGCATGTGCGTAATTCAATTTATGCCCAATACCACTATCTTAATTCAGGTGAACCATGTATTTTTTAAATGTGCAGTTATTATTCTCACTGAACCCATGGAATGTTGGTGCAGCAGGTGTCACTTACCCTTGTGGACTATAGGGGTCGATAGTGTGCCCGTCCCCAGCACTCAGGGTACAGGTGAGATTGCCCCGGTATGGGTGGAGCAGCCACTTCACTGAGATTGTGACGTTGTCGAAGACTGCAGCCGGCGTGGTTACCAGCAGGTGGACGGCTGGAGGGCAAAATTAAGGTTTTCTGGCTTAGACCTACCATTAGTATTTTCCATACCAGGTTTTCTGAAGTTAAAGAATTCTCAATGACTAGATATTCTATAATGGTTGAGAAGGTACCGAGAAAGACTTTGTGCTGGGATTGAGGCAAACACTAAATTTAGATCCAGGTGGTTTATGGGAACCACAGAAACTGCTGCCAAACCCAGAGTTTTGGCCCAATGGGAATGACAGGGTACTGGGATTAATGTTGTTTTTGTTAAACCATGTATCTCAATTTATACTATTGCACCTAATTATTCATTCACATAATTATATACAAATATACAATTTATACAATATACAATACATATATATACAATTTACAAATTTCCCAAAAAAAGATTGTTTGTGAATTTTCTTTCTATAAACACATTTAATCAGTAAGTCTGCCTGTGTGTAGCTAAATAAGCTGAGCTTATTAAAGCCTATTGAAATATGGAAGCCTCTGCAAATGGCTAGAAAAAGAAAGAAAAGCAGGAGAGAGTGAGAGAGAGCGAGACAGAGGAAGAGAGGTACAGAAACTGATGTAGAGCTGGCCTTGGGATTCATACCATCTTTGCAGTGGTACTCCACAGACAGGTAGCTGCCCAGCCCTGGACAGGGTTCCCCAAAAGAGGCCACATCAGCAGCAGCCTGGCACGCCTGCAGGCCGTGACAATGCCCTGGGAACACAGGTTGGGAGTGTGGGGGTCACATTACAGTCAAAGCTAAGCCTCTTTGTTCCTCTTCCACTACAGTACAGTTCTTCCCATTTACAGTGCCTGACCGGCGGTATACAATGTATACTGGTGAAAGAATATTGCTCCGACTTGAACCAGGCGGTCGATGTTTTGGGCTGCTTGTGCACAAAACACTGCTGGCCCAATCTGAGGACACGATCCCAATGGACAATCATCTCTGTCTACATTTAATTAAATGTATTTGAGCTGTGTTTATCAAAGGATGCTCCGGCGAGCGAGACGTGCTTGTGGTCTGTAATGAGATGAAAAGGGTGCATGAATCGATATGGCTACGGTGGTTTTAATTTCTCAAAGGCTGTCTTTGTGTGAGCTCTTAAGTGCTCGGACTCCCTGTTGACTTTGTGCATGCTATGTTTTTTTGGCAATATCTTTGCCCTGTTGCATCTCGGAAGAAATTCTCCACACCCCACAGTGTGTCAGCTGCAATGATCCGCTGTATAGTAGTTACAGAGTCTTCATTTCAAATGGCCATTAGTACAGTTTAAAAAAACAAGTACTACATTTTGAAATAATTAACTTAAAAATACAATGATAATTTGAAACTAGTAGGTAACTATTTTTAAGTAGGTAACGATAAAACTACAAATTTTGCCCCCTGATGCCTGCAGTTCTGTGCTTAGACAAGGGTGGCACTGTTTAGATCTTGGTTTGATTTTACTTTAACAGTGTTACTTAGCAGTTGGGCATCTGGTGAGGTTGAACATATTCATTGCCTGCAATCAATTTTAATGGGGAGATTTTTAAAATATTTCTGACGCCAAAAACTATTTACTATTTACAATGTTTTAAATATAGAATCATAATGGAAATTCCCAGCCTCACCACCAAGTGGTGCAGAGAGACTAAATGCATCACATGACATCAGCCTAAATGGCATAGCAAGTCCATGTTGCAAGAGGCTGTGGGTCGTGCTGTACCTGCCACCAGATCCACAACGTCCACCCAGCTGCACTCCTCCTGGGTGGAGGGGGGTGAGGCTTCGGGGCCCGGCCGACAGTAGTGCAAGGTCTTCCTGCCATAGAAGCTGTCGTCAATCTCGATCACCTGGCCAGACCCGCACTGGAGTGTGACGTTGTGGTCCACGCAGGCGAAGGAGCGCCCGGACTCTGTTGAAACAAAGCCGGGCAGAGAGTTGTTTAGCCTTGGACCCAACGGATTCCAAAATGTACAGTTATTTATTTGGCAGATGCTTTTATCCAAAACTCACATTTGATGCAAAACGGATAAAAGGCATACATCAACAAAATTGCATGAAAAGTTACATAGTGCTCCAATGACGGGGCAGGGGTGTGGTCCGGAAATGGTGTGGCCTATGCACTGACCAAGTGGAGGGCAGCAGGGAAGGGCTGGACTCACCAAACTCACAGACAAAGTGGAGCTCCTGGGTGCAGTTGTCGGTGGCCTCCCACTGAAACCCAGAATGCTTCAATACATGTCCACAGCCAGCGCCCATGGCTGGGTCCTTCACCCAGTTGGCGTAGCTGACGTCAGAGCCATCAAGCCAGGAGAGTGGAGCTAAAAAAAAAAAGGGTGAAATAACTTAATTTTTAAAAAGAAAATGTTTAGTAGAGAATTATGGCAAAGATGAAAACACAAGTGAACCTGGCCCTGAATGGACATAAGAGACATATCCTTTGTGTGTGGCATGAAAGCCCTGTAAATCAACTGGTAGGACATAAAAGCCTATTGAAGGCTTGATGGATGAGAGGCGTCTCATGTTCCTTGCTTATCTAAGGATTTATCCTCTATTGTTAGAGATCAATAAATGTATTTGTGGAGCAGCCACCGACTATGGGAGAGAGTGATAACGCAAAGCATCTCAGCTCACTTGCCTGTCACCAGGTTAAGTGGAGAACCTTCGACACTACTTCACTACTTCAACAGACTTCCCAAGACAGATAGCCCGCCTTAATATCGCTGCGCAATTCATATATAAAATCTGTACATGGATTATGATGGCATTCCTTCCATTAAATACAAAAGAGTAAATACAAAAAAAATTGCGATGCTAAATTATTAGCTATATCGTGTGCACAAAAGACACAGCGCTACCTTTCAAATTTCAATCTTCAAATAGAATGTTTCTGATATTTATGTGAAATATGACTATGAGCACAGTGCACATCACGTGTCAGTGATGATCAGACTCCTACCTTCAGCAGCGGCAATGTCTAAGGTGAGGTTCTGAGAGGTGGGAGCAAGGCCCAGCCACCAGTCCTGCCCAGGTTCCAGGTGCTTCTGCAGGAACTGCTGGGTCTCGTCGTTTAGTACGAATGCCAGGTGCCCGCCGCCTCGCTCGCACCAGCTCTGGGCATCGAGGAACATGCGCCGGAGATTCACAAACTCATAGCAGGAGCTGTCGAAGCCCTCCTGGTACTCCGGGCAGAACGGGGCACGTGGAAGGCCCTCCAGGGCAGCTGGCGGGCACAGGCATAGGAGTGCAAAAGCCAAAAGGAGAGAGGCAGGAACTCTACTCATCTTCGTCCAGCGGATCTGACAGCGGCGCCCCCACATCAGTTCATCTTTAAAGGACCGTGACGTCAGACGCTCGCTTCCATTTCTAAAGGTATCTCCCCTTTGCTCCTGACAATGGGCCTGGGCCCACTCGACTGATTGTCCGGCTTTTGTCTGGCATTACCCAGGGCGACAAACACGCAGAGCACTGCCTATTGTGAGTGCACAACAATACGGCCCTTAGGCCTTCTGTGTAAATATCCCTGGGGCTTGTGCTGCCACACCACACGGCCATTAAAGCATTGTTGTGTCACCTGCTGAAGGAGATAAGCCCCGCTTCCCTGCTTACCCAATAATCGTATCACTCTTAAGCACCCTTGTGACATTTTGTAATTGGTCAAAAAGTTTTCCTTTTCAATCAATTTTATTTTCAGGCAGAAAAATATATATAATGAATGAAGTAACTTGAAAATAACACTTTCATGGTGTAGTTTTTGTTCATCACAAATTCAATGTATTTATTTACTCTACTATTGCTCGTCAATTTGATAAAAAGGCAACTCCTCTGCGTTCCCTTATGTCTTACAAGTAAAGATGTTATTCATTTATTTATTTATTAAGATCTATAAAAGGCCAAAATATCCAGTGCGAAAAAATAAGCAATCACACCAGAGCTGAGACATTTAATAAAACATGCACCGGCCAAGGATCCCTGTCAGGAATATTCATCCTGATGATGGACATGTAAAAGTACTGATAACATTTAGTAAAATACAGTTCTAAATATGTTTTTATGCATGAATGGTTTTGGAATATTTTGGAATAATTTGTTATATAAATTATCAGGGACCACCAGAATGGCTAGAAATCCGAAAGGGGTCAACTGCTTGGAGTATTATAGTTTGCAAAGCTACAAGAAACAGTAGACACTCAGCAGAGATGAGATGTCATTTTGTTGTGTTCCAAGGGCATCTCAAGATCTATAATATTTTTTCATCTTCTCTTGCCTGCTCAATACTGCCTATGAAACAGATTCACATAAGCAAAAATACTACAATAATACATCTCAAGATCACATTTCTTCAGCAATGTGTAAATCTTCAACTCAAATCTACATAATTAAAATACATCTTTGGCAGAAATTTAGCAAAGACATTTATTTCACTTTATACAAGCAGTGTTTGCATTACAGCAGTAATATGTGACTTGCTCTCTTCAGCTGCAATTCTGAACGAAACCACAGTATCTGTGGTCAGATTACAGAATGGCCAAGTGGAGCAACTGCCGGTAGGTTGTAGTTTGTCATAGTGAAAATTTTTTCGATGGAATAAAATTATAAGGAACAAGTCAACTATCCAAACTCACTGTTTAAGACCTCGCTATTAACCAGTAGTAGCATGTGAATATTATCTCCCAGAAAACTTTTGCATTACGATTGGTAGAACGGGAAATATAGATGGGTTGTAATGTGAATGTTGACAAAATCAAGTAAACAAATTATTGCTTGCGGTCACGGTCTTACTGTTATGTCAAAAACACTGGCGTCAGACCGACATTGCCAGTGTAATGATGGTTTTCGTGCTAAGAAACTACTTTCTTTTTTCTGTACACTTCCATGTAAGGGGCAGAGCTAGGCTTCTTCATCGAAAAGTGAATCCAATCCAAAAGTGAATCCAGTAACATTCATTTACTTGTGTAAACCATCACAAAGTTACCAATGTGTGCTATTCTGATGTATGGTAGACCCCTTGTAGGGTTATAGCCACTGTGCATGTGGCTAATTTGGTAGCTGAACAGGCCCCCCAGGTTCAGTTTTGTATAGATGTCAGCAGTAATGAGTGCAATGCTTATATCTTCTCTCAGGTAACCAGAACTAGAAAACAGCCAGAGTGGGATGTCCCTCCTTTTGAAGGCTTAAATAGGACAAAACCGTTACAGGCTAGGGCTCTGTTAACAAAGTACCAGTCTTTGAGACTGATTTTGGGTGTACTAATTTGATCGTCCATGAAATCCCTTTCTTAGATGAAACTCCAGCACGCCAGCCCTATCGCTGCACCCACCTCTCGTAATATGAGGTGGTTAGAGCCACATAAAACTATTGGGTAGTCAAATCATTAGGGAAAGTAGCACCCCTTACTTATCTCCCATCATCTTGGTAGGAATTAGGATGTGTGTGGAGACGCCAGGTGGAGATGGCTGAAAAAGACAAGGCTAAGACTGCTTCTTTCTGCACTCCTTTCAGATTATTTGAATTTAATCGTATGCCGCTCAGGTTGTGTCATGCCCCCAGCACTTTTCAGAGTTTCCAGTTGGAAATATGGGTGGAGAAGAGTCTCTATGTGTTCAGTCTGAGATTTCTGCCCTCCTAGGCTGCACAAAAGCAGATTTGACTGTTGTCCAAGGGCAGGATACAGTCGTTGGGCCATTTATGGTCTGGTGTAAGGAGGCCAGGGCCCTGGGCCCAAAGGAAAGAGAGCGGTTGAGTGGAGGCACTAAAGAGCTGGTTCTCCAGCCTAGGAGAAAGAGACGGGTGCTGTACTGGAAAATCTATACTCCTGATGGAGGTAAGGAGAGTTATCAAGTTGTGCTACCCCAATGCTTTCAGAAAGGTGTTCTTACCCATCTAGTACGGTCACGCTATTATT
>JAOVYW010010761.1:28097-39357 GCA_025775045.1 Hiodon tergisus
GGAGAGTTATCAAGTTGTGCTACCCCAATGCTTTCAGAAAGGTGTTCTTACCCATCTAGTACGGTCACGCTATTATTGGCCTAACATGGGGAGGGATGTGGAGAAATGGTGTCGAAAATGCGAATGGTGTGGCCTTGCAAAAGCAGTACATCCAAAAGTTAAACCTTTTATGGGCAGCCTCCAGGCCTCTTGTCCACATGAAGTTTTGGCAATAGATTTCACTGTTCTAGAACCAGCTTCAAATGGGAGGGAAAATGTTCTGGTGTTGACAGATGTCTTCTCTAAGTACACTCAGGCAGTCCCCACCAAGGACCAGTGGGCCAGCACTGTGGCGGATGTTTTTTGTGAAGCATTGGTTCCACTCCTCACGGTATACATTCAGACCAGGGGAAAAATGTTGAAATTGGCCACAGGACCTTCCTCAGGTAACCTATGCATACAACATCACAACACATCAGTCAACTGATATGACCCCATACTATTTGACGTTGGGGCAGGAGCCTTGGCTGTCTGTTGATTTTCTAGGGGATGCGGAGGAAGAGGCTGTTGAGAATTGGGTACAGGAGCACAAACAGTCAGGTTAAAGGTCCAGACCTAAGAGAGGGTGACCTGGTCTACACTACAAACCATGCAGTGAAAGGTTGCAACAAGATCTAGGATACCTGGGACTCAACTCTCTACCTTGTGGTGTGAAAGCCTCAAGGGCCAGTGCGACAAGTGCATCGAACGGAACTGAGAAGCGTGCCTATGACTGTACGGGAAGGAGGGTATGGCCGAAAGGAGCCTGTGTGTGGGGGGGGCAAGTAGGCGAATAGGACAATGTGGACCTTATGGGAGAATTAGTCTTTGAATATGATTGGGAGGAAAACTTTCTTTTCATGGATGTTTATATATGTTATCTTTTTGCAGCATTGGTCTTATACCTGCTCTCAGTCATTATAAATAGACAGCACTTTTGTACGTCGCTATGGATAACAGCATCTGCTAAATGACGAAAATGTAAAATTCAATAACATTGGCTAGGCTGCCGGAAGTGTAGTGCAGGAGAAATTGGTAAGACCATTTCATTGTTTTTCATTCTTTGCTTGTAGCAGTTGAATATGTTATTGTAGTAAGGGTGTGGTCTTTTGGTGCTACAGTTGTGTTTTTCTTTTTTTCTTTGCAATGAATGAATGTGTTTTTACAGTATGCGTGTTGTACTCCTGTGCTATGATTGCCGTGTAGGTCAGTGGTGTTAAACTGGGCATATCAGCTAACGTTAATTATAATGTGAGAATGAGGTTGGACAATGGCATTTTAAATATTTTGTTAATAAACTGGTTTTAATATTTTGAGTTTTCCACAGGCCACTTCAAGAGGCTCATTGTCTCATCTTGTTGTATGGCTGAGGGATTATTTCATTTTGGTATTTTTTCTCTAGTCCACCCTAGCAGTGTGCTGGTAGTTAAAGGAAAAATATCTGGGGTTGCCTTTGAGGGCCCTGCATCCCTCCCACAGCGGGTGGTATCACCAGTAGTGTAATGCTTGGATAGGAGAAGGTTTAAGGAACCAGGGCTATTCACACGAGTGGGTAGTGTGAAAATAGACTAAAATCTCAGAGTGTAAAAGTATGTAGCAATTCTACTTCTTAAGGGTGTTTGTTGTGTAGTGTAACTCAATTTTCGTTGTACAGGTGACTTGGGGTGTTCATGTTCTAAAATTGAGACCTATCCAAATAATTGATGAGCTAGAAGGTGCCACTGCATTGAGTGAGGGATTGTGTGGGGGATTATATTGAATGTGTGGCTTGCTGATAATAAAACCTTGGCACTTTATGTTTTTGTGAGCATTTCTTATTTGTGGTGGGACATGGATGGGGGAGACACTTTCAACTCAGAGGGGCGTCTATGAGGTATATAACACTAAACAACATAGTTGTCTGTTTTCTCTATAAAGGCCGCTTTTAGAGCATCGAAAGGATTTTCTTAGTGAAGATATATCTGGTTTTGCTTTGGTTTTTCACATCTGTTTCTCTCTGTCCCAAGTACGAAAAACATAAGAGAGATTGCTTAAGAGATATGAGATATATTTTATTCAAATAACAACATCATAATAATAATAATTCAGTAAAAACAATTTTTTTATTTAAACTGAAAAAAGAATTGACAGTATTTTGTAACTTTTATGAGTATTACATATCATTTTAACATGATTTTCCTTTTCAGAAAATTGTTGTTATCCTATAGATGCTTTAACACCAACATTTAATGGGCTTATTTAATTTTTTTTTTTAACCCACCGTATAGATGTTTTCTTGCAGATATATTATGATTGTGCAGATATTGGTTATATGTACATAGTTATTCTTTGAACTTGGGAAAAGATAAAAGATAGGACACATGCATTTCCAATGTTTTCAGAGTTCAGAGTTCAAATTTAATGAGGGCGTGTTGGGAATCATAGATACTAATGTGCATGCCACAGACTCTGCTGAAGGTCATATTGACCATATAACTCCCTATCAACAATAGTAAAAACAGACGATAATGTCGAACGTGAGCGGGTCGGTTCTGCAATCATGCTACATATCTTGCTCTCGCTTAAATACGTAATTATGTCACGTTCACTATCATTTGCACTCTGGGACAAAGTTGCCTGGACACACAGCACAATGCTGTCTATCGCAATGTAGATGAGCCTGTGGTTAGGCTCAAGTAAATAGGGCACTGTGAATAAGATCTAATAAAACATGACCATCCTCAAGAAAATCCAAATTACAAATTCTGCATTGTGGACAGGGGCGGACTGAAACAATAATTCAGGCCGGGAATTTGACTCCATCTCAGGCCACCCTATTCACGCAAACCACCAGGCCACAAATTTTGCGCAAAATGACCCTCAGGCCCCCGGAAAATGTACCGGTGCGCCAGTCTGAACTACTTCTGCTTATTTGCCATATCATCTACTTAACTGGAACCTCTGACCTCTAAAATATAACTGTAAGTTGGCCACGGCTATATGGGTAAGGTGTCAATGCGCAAAACGATTACATAATGTAGTATGAACATGAGTGACACGTAGTTATTTGCACGTAATATTTGTACTTATGTGGTCACATGATTGTTGTTATGGCGTACCAGTAGATTAAGTTACCAGTAAAGCAACTAGTTAAAATCGTCGGCGTAGAAGTAGTTGAGTCGGGCAGTTATCTTAACACAGACATGCTGCGGGCGATAATAGGCAAGAACGCTACAGAGACACCAGAGCCGATCAAAGCTAAAGTTTCAGGTAATTCGCATACAATTCGCATACAAAGTTTCATGGCTCAGGGTCAATGTATTACTTTCTCACATATGGTGTGCAATTGATAATGTCTGAGAAATTTGTTTCAACGCGTTATCTGTAAACATACGAGTTAATGTATCTTCAGTTTTGACTAAACACCTTCTTTCGTGCACTTTCAAAGCGACAATAAATTGAATAGGCATTGAGTCCTTCGAGTTTTCGTCCCTGCGGTCAGTAGTGCGTTATTAAGTCAGCTACCGCATAACGAAAGTGTGGGTTATGTTTCTACACCTGGCACTTCGATGCGAGTGCATTGGATACACCCAGCGTCTCACGTCTATTGATCTTATTTTTAAAAGGAGCAATCCAGTGAAACCGCATGAATTGCTAGTAAATAGTAAATAGGTTTCGGTGTCGGTGAAACCTACAACAGTGATGATGCAGTATCTCAGACAGTCTTCTATGATAAATTGTACTTAATCTGCAAGCTTCAAATGAAAGACAAGTCTGTTAGCGAATTTATATTTTTTGAACGAAAGACTAATGGCTACACCAGCCGTATCTCTGCAACATTTCATTAACATTATTTCAATAGAATTCTCGGAAAATGTCGCACAAAAATCAGGACACGAATATTTACCCAACCGTTAAGTGTCAGTGTCACTCGGTAACGTTGCTTGATAATTATATGCTGTGAGTTATGAGTTATTATAGCTGTGTTTATTGTAGTAAAATGATAAACATCTTTTCTGTTAAAATGAATGTCATTAAACGAAGAATGTCATTACATTTTCCATATCCTTACATTGTGAAACTGAGACCAGTAAGAGTTACCAGTTCAATTGAACCTAATTAATATTAATTTTTAAAACAACAAAAGACAGCATGCATGGAGTCTCCAGTACCAGAATAAATCATCTCTGATCTATAATTTAGTACATCAGAATTTATTTCTGAATTCATGAATTAACTGTCAGGCTCTGATATGATCATTTTCTTGTGTCAGGTTGACTGAACTTCAGTTTATTTACTCATAGCCAGCCATGAATTCCTTTGTTTGTTTAAGTTTAACTTACTTTTTCTGCACAAATCAGTTAGACTCGAGGGGAAATCCTGTATGTATGTGTGTTGGCAGGGGCTCTTCCTGCTTGGCTGCAGGGCACGCTGTTGCGCAATGGGCCAGGAATGTTCACTGTGGGTGACTCCAGCTACAACCACTGGTTTGATGGGATGGCGCTGATTCACAGTTTCACCTTTAAAGATGGTGAGATTTTAAAAAAAATGTCACTGACAGATTTTGCTATAACATCCGTCCGTCCGTCCGTCTTTTGGGTCTGACGACATCAGCCTCTGTCTCCCTTCCAGGCGATGTTTACTACAGGAGTAAATACCTCCGCAGTGATACTTACAGGAAGAACATGGAAGCCAATAAAATTGTTGTTTCTGAGTTTGGAACAATGGTGTACCCAGATCCCTGCAAAAACATATTTTCGAGGTAAATTCAAAAACTTTTGAATTGTAAATCAACCATTTTTTCTAAAAGAAAAAACAACCGAATTTCTGAAGCTATTTCCAATTGATATATATTTGCCATCAAATAATGCAAAGGTCATGTTGAAACTACATGTTGTCTCAATCCAGAGCATTCACCTACTTGCGCAACGCAATCCCTGACTTCACAGACAACAACCTAATAAACATTATACAGTACGGAGAGGACTATTACACTTCATCGGAAGTAAACTACATCAACAAGATTGATCCCAAGACCCTCGATACTATAGGGCGAGTAAGGTCTCTTGATAGATCGTCTGCAGCGCTCGGTTTGTCGTTGGCAACTTTCGTTGTCTTATTTTTCCTTTGACTTCCTTAAATTTCTCACTCCAGGTCAACTACAGGAACCATATTGCCCTGAACCTGGCGACTGCGCACCCTCATTATGATGATGAGGGAAACACCTACAACATGGGCACGTCTATCATGAGCCTAGGCAGGCCGAAATATGTCATCTTCAAGGTCCCTGGCACTGCTTCTGGTAACAGGCCCTTACCTGGCAGAAATGTGCCTGTTTCATTGTATATATTTTACAGGGTTTCCAGGCATAACTATAGAGGGTGAATACCAATATGATTTCTGGAAGAATGTGACTGCTAACGTATAATCAAGCTCCTTACGTACGTCCCAAAAATGAATAGGCAACGCATTCGATCAGAGCTGAGGCAGAACCTTTCCTTTCAGACAGAAAGAAATCGGCTCTGAAGAACATCAAGCAGGTTTGCTCCGTGCCCTGTCGCTCGAGCAGGTTCCCCAGCTACTTTCACAGCTTTGGCATGACAGAGAACTACATTGTCTTCATCGAGCAGCCCTACAAGCTGGACATAGTCAAGCTGGCCACTGCCTACTTCAGAGGAGTCAACTGGGGCAACTGCCTCAAGTACGACAAAGACGACGTTGTAAGTGGTGTCAGCTCAGCTGGGGGCCGTGATTAGTCAGAGGTGATTGTTAACTTGAAGCTTATTACTGCTTTCCTTTTGGTATTCTAATAATTATTTTTGTTATATTAGACGCTGATTCACCTGATCAACAGAATGACTGGCAAGGCTGTGTCCACCAAGTTCTACGCTGATGCATTGGTGATGTTCCACCACGTCAATGCGTATGAGGACGATGGCCATGTGGTGTTTGACATGATCACGTACGAAGACAGCAACCTGTATGACATGTTCTACATCGCCAACATCAGTCAGGAGACGGAGGACTTTATCCAGACCAACAAGGCTTTCTCCCTGCCTGTGTGCCAGAGGTTTGTTCTGCCACTCAGTCTCAAAAAGGTAAAGAGATTTTATTAATTTAACGCTCGTCTGCATCGGAATTCATATCCAAATCCACGTAAAAAGAAGATAGTTACTGTATCGTATTGCTTATTTTGTCAGGATTCACCAAAAAACACCAACCTGGTGAAACTCAAAGACACGACAGCCACAGCTGTGATGCAGAAGGATGGCTCAGTGTACTGCCAGCCCGACAGGTTATTTGAAGGTGAGCCGCGTCGCATAAGAAGCCATGATTGGATGTGAAACCAGCCTCTAGAAATCTTTGCTATATTGGACCCTGACCAGACTTTTGACAATCATATAAAACATTTATGGCTATAGCGACTTATATTGTGTTTAATCATTTACAAATGTATTCCTTTGTTATTTTATTCTTACGTATCTTACACAATTTAATTGTTTTAGGTTTTGTTTTCCCGGTAGTACATTCTGTAAAAGCATTTTATTATTTATTTAAAGTTATTATTATTATACCACTTTTTATCAATGGGATAGAAGTCTGGTGTATGGGTTGGGACATTAAAATGTGGGGTTGTGATCTGTCGCCCCTTTCTCGTACAAGGAAATACAAAATGGCAAAAAAGTGCTCTCTTCGTTTGTTCCAGCTTAGAAGAGGTGACCATGAAAACCATAAACATTCAGAATAAAATGCATACAGTGGCTGTACATTTGAATGTATGAAGGTGGAGCTGTATTACTGTAAAAAACAATCAAATTGAAAACGCTCAGACGATTTGCTGCATAAAGATCGTGTGCTTTCTCACTCCACCTTGCTTCCTAGGAGTTGAGTTACCAGGGATTAACTACAAATACAATGGTAGAAAGTACCGGTACTTCTACGCATCTAGGGTGGAGTGGTCGCCATACCCGAACAAGGTAAGTCTCGTCTGAAGATTTATATTTTCTTTAAAAACATTTTTTTTTAACATACATTTTTTTTTTTTTTTTTTTTTTACTCCCCATAATTTGCACCACCAATTTGCATCACCAATTGTGCAAATCTCGTTATGACTCTCACCACAACATGTGAGGAGGGTGAGGAAGTATGATCTCCTCCAATCCTAGTTGCTTTCAAGCCAGCTGTTTCTTTACCACACTGCCAACAGCCTGCATGAGAGGTTCAGCGGATTCAAACCAGTGAACTCCAGCTAATTGGCTAGTCTACGCTCAGGTGAACGCCTTTACTGACTGAGCCCCTCGGGAGACTATAGTCAGATACATTTTCTTGCCAGCTGATGGGGCTGTCCGGGGAATTAATCCTCCTCTCAAAAATGGCTTAGGGCATGGGAAGTCATCCCAGTAACAAAAAAACAAAACAAAAAATTGTTTTCTTACAGCTCGGCAAGATAGACACAGTCACAAGACAGTCCGCGGAGTGGATAGAGGAGGAGTGCTACCCTTCTGAGCCCGTGTTTGTGGCCTCCCCGGATGCTGTGGAGGAGGATGATGGTGAGATGTTAAATTAACTTGACCCATGGATGTGTCCAATTGTATCGGGAAGACCATATGATTCTCTTTTTTATTTGATGTTTTAAAGGCTTTTTTACTGATTTGGATCACTACTTTGAATGTGGACAGAAATGGTGTAATGGAGTGTAATTTAATTAATCTAGATTTAATTGATTCAAATTTAATTACAGCTCTAACAGGCTGCTAGACTCTAGAGGCAAGGAAAGGTCCAGTGGTGCCACAATTCCAACGGCAGCTGGAACATTAGAGAAAAATGAAAAACATTTGCAAAAATGTATTTTTGTTTCAGGCGTGATTTTGTCCTCGGTCATATCTCACAATCCGGAGAAATCCCCCTTTCTGTTGGTCCTGAACGCCAAGGATATGAAGGAGATTGCTCGAGCCTCAATCAGTGCCAGTGTGCACAGGGACCTGCATGGCCTGTTCATCCCACAACAGGACCCCCCCTCACCCTGATGGGGACTGCTGTATTTCCTAGAATCGCTCCACCTGCTGGGAGTGGGAATTTGGTGATTTTGTTTCTGGTGTAATAAAAGCTGGACTATTTCCTTAATAAATAACCTTAAATAAATCAGAATGTTAATAATTTTAATATTAACTATAAAATGCATTTTTAAAAATTAAAAAAATAGCATTTATTTAGTTGACTTATGTTAAAAAATATGAACTAATAGCATTTTGTCCCAACTCGACTAAGAACACTGAACCTTTTACTTTTGTAGTGATCAGGGATTTCAGCTTTTTGTCACAACAGTACTGTATGGTGTTGAACTAAACATACGACTCAATAATGCCAACATGCCATATTAAAAGGAAACAAAAAACAGCCGGTGTCATCATTACTGTGTGATGTTGTACCTCAAAGTTATTAATTAACACCAAACACACCGCTGGCAAAAATAAAACAGATACCAAAGAAGTTTGTTGAACCTGGAAACGTTTAAAGATTCAAAAAGCTTAGTTTATTTTATATTTTTTTTTAAAGTGGTAACTTAAAAAAGTAAAAGAAAAAAGAAACAGACTGGAAAACTCTTTGCCAATTAGAGTATTAATACTCTGATTTGAGCGTAGGCAATAGTTGTCATTTGACTGCTGAACTATGAAGGTACGCATGTAGGTAATGGCTTTATAAATGAAGGCACAGCAATGACTTATCGCCAACCCATTCACATACATTGAGTACATTGATTAGCTCTACAGTATGTAATAAACCTTAGCATCCCAAGGTACAGTGTCCAGAATACGTAATGACGCCAGAGGAGCATGCATGAGCAAGATATCACCGTCGTCAATTTATGTTACTTGTTGTTTTGTCAATTAAGACCAAAGGAAGTAACAGGCCAAAGTTTATTAATGACGCAAAGACCTAAATAAGATTAACCATTTCCGCTAATGCGTGCCGGATTCTCCACACCACGTTTAGTTGCACTGACTTTTAAGAAGAGCAAACTAGGTCTAACTGAACAGACTTCTAGGTCCAGTAGATAAAAACATTATGCAACGCACAAACATTATCATTCTCAATCAAAGCTTGATAACCTGCTGGTTTGACGACGTTATCTTTATTGATTAATTATAATAACCACATTAGCGGAACTGATAAATTATCTCATACAGATTAGGATTTATTCATATAACCTTCATGATACCAAGTCGAATTCAACCTCACAACAACACAGTCATTATGCTAAAGTCTCATGAGACTTGCCTAGTTAAATGCGGAAGGGATTCATTAAATTTGTTTAAGCAGCACGGGATCATTAACCTAGTTTCCATCCACATTTTGAGCTATTCGGTTATCGACAAAGTGAAAAATGTTTGAAATGCTGTACCAATTGATTGGTCCTAATGTTGCGCCCATCGCCGGTAGCCACCGGCCACCGGTTCCGAGCCGAAAGCGGATCTGTCGCCTGTCTAAGATGGCATCTTGCACAGAGTTCAGAAGAGTAGGAGAAACTTTCGGAGTTATTAAAATGTCCGTCCATCATATGCGTATATGCTGTGTGCACAGCTATTTAAAAAAAATTATGCAGCGTTATTTCAGGCTGCCAAATGTAGCCAATTAAATTGCCAACCGGAATTCCTTGATGCACCTCGTGCCACAGGTTTCAGGTGCGTTGGATGGCACATGTGCAAGGCCGCATTGTCCCAATGGGCTGCAGCCCAGGACCTTGAACACTAGGGGACCCCGAGATGATTCTCTTTTGCATTTTAAACACGGACACACGCACGAGTCACGATGGAGAGTAGGCTATATACAGGACAACATCTCCTCAACATGTCGCACAAAAATATCAGAAAATATGACAGTGGCACTAAAAAGAGAATAGAGCAGCAACGGGGGGAAAAAACAGAGTTACCATGTAAAGTCAAACTGATAACGGCTGGTAAATTTGTTTTAAAGCATGGACTAAACAAAACAATTTGCCTTAAAAATAATAATAATGTTTTTTTGGCATGCCGTAGTTATTTGACACGTTCAGCTAAAACAAACTAGGCTGAGTAGCTCAAACTAGCTACAGCCGAGGAGGTAATAAATATTACACCAAAACTAACTACATTCTTTAAAATTCAGTGTCAGAAGAATGAAAGTGAGGAAAAGCCACATGAGTTAGAGAGCGGCGAGTCGGTTAGAGCGGAGTGCACAGCAGCGGAGGAGAAAAATGAGAGCGAGCCATTGAACTGCGAACTAAAGGCGGGAGAAACTTACGAAACAGATAATTCTATTGCTAGTTCTGATACGGTATGTTGGGGTCTGATAACCGAGGAAGTGAGATTACTCTGGGTGAGCAAGGGCCCCCTTATTGGCCAGAATAAAAACAGTAATTTTTCCGCCTCAGAGAGAATTTACAAAACTCAACGCAGATGCCTCTCAAAAACTTTATTCTCAAGTTTGAAGGCAAGTAGGCATAAAATCTAGCAATGGTAATTCAAATGTGTTCTTATACTTTTTAATGTTAAGGAGGCTTGAGAGTAGCGCCAAATACTTGCCTAGTGTAGCGCCGACTACACTGTTTTTGTCTAATGTCACATGCTGCGCTGCCTGATAACGTGGTCCCATCGACTACTAGTAGCGTTGATTTAATTTGAAACTATACGGTCGGTAATGAGAGCTGGTGGTAGTGCCTACTACCATACTATTTTGCATCCCATAGCTACTGTGATGTACTATTTTAATTACATGATTGATGATTGTGTTGGTATTGTAAGAGATAGTCCCGGGCTCCTCACTCATGCACAATCAGCTGATTGTACAGTATTATTGGGAGGGGTGGTCTCCAAGGGGGGGGCCTTAAATGTCAGTAGCCCTGGGCCTCCAAATACCTTAATATGAGCCTGCACATGTGAGGACACATGAGACGCATGTGCCATTGGGAAGTTAAGCATCGTTCTTGTAAGGGCCGGCCTTTTTTCCCCAACCCCGGCATTTATATTGTAGCGGGGATGGCTAGGTGCGCTTCCTCCTGCCAATGGGTTACAGCCATCCCCGCGGGGGCTGCTGGGAAGCCTGGCCCCCGGACTTAAATGACTGTAAATAGTATGTTTTACTTTACGGTTCTGATTAGTGTTATTTGATAAATGTGTTGTTTAATCAGTTCCGTGTTAACAATGTGCGTAGTTAGAATTCTGTGCCCTCACCACGAATGGGTTTATTTGTGCAGGTGAGGGGTCTCTGTGTCTGTTCAATGTTC
>JAOVYW010010779.1:0-23932 GCA_025775045.1 Hiodon tergisus
GCAATCCAGCCCCTTGTCAGTGCAAATTAATATCAGCTGGTTCAGTCCCAACTGATGGCCTACAAAAAGGTCTCATTACCAAGGTGTCACACAAGACACATCTCATGATGGGTAAAAGCAAAGAGCTGTCTTAAGACCTTCGCAACCTAATGGTTGCAAAACATAACGATGGCATTGGTTATAGGCGCATTTCTAAGCTTCTGAATGTTCCAGTGAGCACTGTTGAGGCCATAATACAGAAGTGGGAAGACATCATTTCACCATAAATTTGCCATTCTTGACAAAAATCTGCTGCCATCTACCAGGATGATGAAGACGAAACGAGGGTGGACATTTCAGCAAGACAATGGTCCCAAACACACAGCCAAGGAAACTCTCAATTGGTTTCAAAGAAAGAAAATAAAGCTGCTAGAGATCAAGATTCATAGGAACCTTCAAGATTTGAAGACCGTTTGTGTGGAAGAATGGGCCAAAATCACACCAGAGCAATGCATGCAACTAGTTTCTCCATACAGGAGGTGTCTTGAAGCTGTCATTACCAACAAAGGCTTTTGTACAAAGTATTAAATAAATATCAGTAAGCGTGTTCAATACTTTTTCCCTGTGTCATTTCACATTATTACACATAACTTAATTTGCTGAGCTCATTTGTTTTGGTTTATTTGTATGTATGGATTACTTGGGTTGTTACCAACATCTGGTGAAAAATGCATGTCAATAGCACCTTTGCAATAGCACTTATTTCACCCGCTGTACACTCACCTGAATTTTCTTTGTTCATTTTACCTTGCTTTTGTATTTTAATATTGTCTCGGGAACCCCTTCACCATAAGTCATAAGTTGAAATGTGGGTAAAGCAAGAGAATAAAGCAGACATGGCCTCTTTTGCCATTATATACAATTACTCTATTAAACATTCAATAAGGGTCTTTCGGGTGAGTTCAAGTGGCCACCTAGTTAATGTGATGCAGTGTAAATATGTGTAATGGCTTTTGGCTTTGTCAGACCCATTGATTTTTAGGCCTCAATATCATTCCCAAGAAAGGCTAAATTGGCTTTCTAGTGCTCCTTTTAATCAATTCAGAATATTCCACTGGTCCTAAGCACTTTGGAAGGCCTGCTGAAGTCTGTGCCAGTTTTCAGGGTTTAATTCCATGATTAAAACAGTTATTTCTGGCAATTATTTCTGGCAAAAAAAAATGTCTCCAAAAATAAGTTCAATTTATGTAATTCTTTGCTTAATTTTTTTTTCCATACAGTACTTTATCACTTGCAGATTTTCTTTGTTTGCGTTGTTTTCATGAAATGTGTTATTGGCTTTTGAGGAATTCAATTATGAACCATCAGGGGAAAAAATCTGCAAGCTGCAGTGACATTTAGTTGAGCTTTAATATACCCTCACGAAGCACTTTTATCTCAGTCTGGGTGCGTTGGCCGCCTGTCTGTATGTGAATAACCATTTAGATTAAATTCAAAGTAGAGCCGCGTGGGTTAGGGAAGATTCATATTAGAAAAAACAAAGCCAAGGGATGTGAAGGGTAAGCCAGGCGTATGTAGCCATAATGAATAAGCCACAGATCTGCTCTGCACGCACTCACTCATTGTTGGAATGATGTGTTAATAGAGAAGTTATTGTGTGGTCTATAGGGAGTGTTTCATTTAAGCACTAAAAGAGCAATTTGTATGAAAGTGTCTGGCACACACCTTTTGGTGTGAGGGAAGGAATGTAAAGGTCCTGTTTGCTCTGTCTCGAAGGCCTTTTTTAGTGGATGTAACACAGTGGGATTTCTTTAACCCCCCCATTTGAAAGACAGATGCTGTCTTTCTTAAGGATGTATTTCCATCGTGTGGAACGCATAGTGAAGCCATAGACATTAACTGCAGGCAATTAAAAAAATTGTAATCTAGAATTATTTTGGCTATTGATGAGGAATCTGTTTTCACTGAGCCGGGTATAAAAGGTTTATAAGTGGCAGTCTGAGTTTGCTTTTGAGGTAGTCTTTAAAGATAAGGGAGCGCTGTAACAGTGAAGGTAATGGTGGATGTTCAACAACTGCTCAACATTTTTCAGTCTAAATTAATTTCTGAATCTGTTTGAAGTAGAGCTTCTACTGTTATCACTGCTAAAATCATATTTTATCGTGGAGGATGTGGACACTTGGGTCATGTTCAAGAGCACTGCTGATGCTATGTTTATTTTATATGGAGGGACTCCTCTCTCTTCCTTGTCCATGATCAGCCCTTCCAGTACAGAAAGGGGCCTCTTGGGGTCAATATTTAGCTGTAAAATATGACTGGAATTTTTTACATTGCCCTCCCTTTTGCGTTGTGTGAAAACAGGTGTAGCTGCCTAAACTAAACGCGTTAAACATGAGACGTCCTTTATATCACGTGTCCCACAGCAGCTTTATGTGCAAAATAAGGATTATATTCAGCAGCCATTGTAACACTGTGCCACTGCATATGCTATAATGTGAGTAGTGTTCTTGTGTGCATGTTGGACTTTATTTGTACTGGTGTATTTTGCCTTGATGGTCTCTTCATTTTAAGTGGCTTTAAGTAAAAATATCTGCCAGATTTAAGAATAGAAGTGTAAAACAAAGCTGGACTCCAGGTTTACCCACTGATACATTTTTTAGTGAGGTGCTGGGGTATCTCTGGGTAGGGCAGAATTTGCAACAGCTTTAGCCATGCTTAATAGTATTGCCTCATTAGTCATCAGTTACCTGTTCACTAACCAGTCCCCTGCTGTAGTTGTACATCATATAGTCAATGATTGTAAGTGCATGCTGTGTGGTGTGGCGGTGACCCACTGGATATATGTGAGGCCTGTGCCTGCTCAGGGGCTACCGGAGAGACAGCTGCACTAACTCATCACTGAGTGATTAATACTGCCGCCATCAGAGAGCAGTGTTGGTGCCGCGTGTGACGACAGAAGCAGCTGTCCTGTCAGTTGGTTTCCACTTTTGAGATGACAGCCTGGAGAGGCGTGTTGTTGTCACCCGTGTTGCAGCGTCTGCCAGGAGCATTCCTGGCATTCGGTCTTCGCTCTTCTTCGATAGAAGCCTGTTTCTGCTGTCTGAATTGGCCAAAGGTTCCTAAGGATTAAGAGGTTTGTATCGGTGGAAATCTCTGAAGGAAGAGTATCAACATTTGACTCTGTTTCTGGCTGTGTTGTAATAGTGTGAGTGAAAGACGGCATTTGCTAAACTCAGCCACTTCTGCACGTTGTCAAAATGTATTCAGTAATATAAGTGAACACACTCTTTATGAATAAAATCTGTTAAATACGGCAAGACTTGCTACTTTAAATTGCTCTCATTTTAAAAAAAAATCCAGTTCTTGCTCTATTAATGATGTTTATGGTTTCAATTTGAATAATTCCTTCAATTAATAAACGGGTTCTAAGCATTTATTGACTAAATAGTGAAAAATGTCTGGTAATTTGAATAAATGTTATAAAAAGATATAGATTAGATTAAATACGTGTCGTCTTTTTATTGGTGTTAAATAGAAACGGAAACAAGCACAAAGTTGAACCTGTCTCCCAGAAAAAATATTTGCATTTCAAAATGTGCAAAAATGTAAGGTTAAGTCAATAAAAAAATGTAGAGACCCGAGTGTCAGACCATAGAAGCCCTTCAGGAGGAACACCAAACAGAGCTATTAAGAGGGCTGGGATCAATAGATGGATTAAGAGTACTAGAGAAGGTTCTAAATACAGTGGTCAAAAATGTGGGGGAAAACAAGCGTAAAACATGGATTTTTAGCATTATATACAAAAAAGTAAATTAAACACTAAAACCAGGCAGCAGGTCTTTTTATTATTTATTATGCTCTGTTAAAGAATTTTCCCCCTCAGTATAGTCTACAAATAAATTACCTTGATACGGGGAAATGTGTTAACGTATTGAGTTCTCGATAGTATTTTTGGTTCTCTGCAAACCAACATTTCGATGTATTCTGTAGCCTATTGAATGTAGGGCTGTACATGTATCTAAACAAATTCAACTAAATGTTGCATT
This sequence comes from Hiodon tergisus, assembly GCA_025775045.1. Classification (NCBI taxonomy): domain Eukaryota; kingdom Metazoa; phylum Chordata; class Actinopteri; order Hiodontiformes; family Hiodontidae; genus Hiodon; species Hiodon tergisus. Next base: position 4,026 of record JAOVYW010010779.1, read on the forward strand.
GTAGCGGTTAGCTCTTAGAATCCTTATACAATCCACAAATTCTTTCTATAAATGCCCATTAACGGGTGTGTGTATGTCAACATCATACATGTTCAAAGCCTGTCCCTCAAAACTTTTGGGCAATTTATATTATAACTGTAAATTTGTTTAAGCGGTTTTACCTTTTTACGTTAAGGTGGTTAACAGTGGTTGCCGTGACTTGTTTAGTCCTGCCAAACTGGAGGGTTAAATATTAAATCGGTACTAAGCTCTATGTTAGAACTGGTCTGCGTGGTGGAACTCTTCTAAAAGCAGGTAACGGCAGGAATTAGAAGCCACTGGAACATGGTTGAATGTTGTATTTTGTCGACCCCTTAGGAATTTAATAAGTTTAGGAATGTGACAGGTGTTGTCTTTGTTTAATGGTGAATACTGACATGTTTTGACCAGTTCCTCTGGGTCTGATGCACGGCCAAGGAAACCTGTCCCATTGATCCCAATTGATTTCAATTGTTTGGCTTTAAGCTGGAATACCAATTCGGTTCCAAGGAGCCCACCTTTTACTCACTTGACTCTGTCATGGTAGGGATGAAATAAAAGGAATAATGTGTGTAGAAAAACTACAAAAAAATTACTTGATGGATTTGATTTAGTGATACCCCCTGCTGTAAGCAAGCAAGCTTTATTATTTACAATTATTTTTAAAAGTTTGCAATGAACCACAAATTCTGGGGGAGTTGGTATTGCTTATGAAAATGAACATAACGCCTTAATTAAACCTAACTGCCAAAATTGTACCAGGAGTTATCATTTACTCTCTCCTTCTTGATTTTTGGTTGACATTTGAAAGGGATTGCCGTGTTAATCATTTGTTAATTTGTAATGCACACTTTAAAAGACTGTAAGGTCCTAAGTAATGAGGCAGGAAAATATCTCTAGCTACAGGTACAGGTTCTTTCTGAGTGGGTACTGATAGAATTGAAGGATTACTGATGGACAATGCCACAAGGTTCACACAACTTCTAACTTGAAAGCAGAAATTCTCATTCCCCAACCACAGCTACGGTAAGATCTACCTGTTTGTTTGGGTTGTGGAGATGGCCCCACAAAAACGTCCAGACACTCGGCAAATAGAACCAGCAAAAATGTGTTCTTGCCAACACCTAAAAACTTGTAGTGGCCCTTTGTCTGTTTAATTAGCTATTCAAAGTTCCAGTAGGCTACTAAGTTTTTTCCCTCCCATGAAATGTTTCTTACATATTGGGCTGTTTCAGATTCAACAATATCCTCTTCAGTAAATTTGTGTACATTGTTTTAAAACAAACATTAGCCACCTTTGAAAAGCATGTTTGTCGGGTTATCTGTGGTTAAGTGTATTGAAGAGAGGGAAAAACATGCGTTAATAACAGTTGTGTGTGATATATTTCTTTGTTAATTTAGCAAAAAATAGTGTACAAATCAATACCTTAAACTAAGCATATAGGATTTCACCTGATCTAGTATAATCAAAATGTATTCTTATAGTTCTTCCAAAGCAATGTACTCTATTGATGGTATTCACTATAGTAAAATCTCAGCTTAGTCTATCGCTGGTACCATGTTATAACAGCTAGTCTCAGCTTAGATGTGCTAAATCAGTTTAATTGGCAGAAGTAGTTACTCTTGTTTTAATTTCTTTGGCAAGCCAGTGTTCTGCTTAAACACAACACACCATGTAAGCGTTAAAGACAATGTTCTTGGGCAGTGCATGGATTTAACTGGTGCAAACACTATGGTCTTGGGTGAATTGCTTTGTGCCGCAACTCTCAAGCTGTCACTTCAGATTTGAATGTAAAAGAGTATGACCATTTTCCCGAACAGGAGACATAGCCAAACCTACCCCGACCCCCCCCCCCCCCCCATGTCACTGTGGCCCTGGAGCACAGCAGCTGCTTAGAGGATGCAGCCTCTTGGGCGTTACTATTTCCATGCTTTATTACCCTAGAAGACGTGGGAAAATTCAGGGCCAGAATCTCACTGGCTTACAGTGGGGAGCTAAGTTGGGGTGCCAGTGTGTATGGGGGTCGTCTCAGCCGATCCTGGAAAGGCAGTGGTCTGGAATCAATCCAGAATGCTCGCAGGTCTCAACAGCATTGTGTCTGCTGCAATGTATAGGTTATATTGTGAAGTGATGATGGCTTGTATGTTGAGTAATATTGTTTGAAAACCCAATTTAGTTTTTCCGATTGGGCTATTTTTCAATATGTTTTTTTTGTTTTTGTTTTGCTTCCCCCCTCTCCATCTCATACAGACCGGATCATGGCACTCCTCAAGACACATAGCTGAAGGCATTACTGGAGATTGATGTTGCATTGAGTTTATGGAGATTCAGCACGGCTTATCAATGCTGATAAATTACCCTGCTTGGATGTGTATTACAGAACTCTGCTGCCATGGTTTCTTTATTATGTGTGCTTGTGACTGTTAAAAAACTGCTTGGAGTATCTGGTGGTGTTCTTCCTTAGGACTTGTGCCTTATCAGACAGTTCGCTGATTTATTGTTGTATAGCATACATATCTGTTATGGTGTTTGAAAAATATAACAAATGCATATATAAATGCTTTTTTCCTGTTTTATTTCATTTGTAGCTCTTGTGAAACCCTGGGGTTTTTGGTGTGGCCCAATTTTCCCTGGATTTGAGCGGTAAATTCAGAAGACTGAAGCCCAGGCTGACCGTCTACCTTTCACGGAGGCCCAGCCGTGAGAGGACAGAGGAAGGCACGTGGCGGATCATGACGGCTGACAAAGAGAAAGACAAGGAGAGGGACAGGGACCGAGACAGAGACCGGGAAAGGAGGGACAAGGCCAGGGACACCGAGAGCGCCCGTCCACGCCGAAGCTGCACGCTGGAGGGCGGGGCCAAAAACTACGCCGAGAGCGACCACAGCGAGGACGAGGACAACGGCAGTGCCACCGCCGAGGAATCCACCAAGAAGAGCAAGAAGAAACTTCCGAAGAAGAAGTCCCGCTACGAGCGCACCGAGAACGGCGAGATCACTTCCTTCATCACGGAGGATGACCTTGTTTACAGACCTGGCGGTAAGTCTCTGCCTGTCATGTTCTAGCACGCTCCCACAATCAGTCGCCTTATTCACATGTAGTTAGTCGGCTCTTTGTTTGCGCCTCTGTTATGATATTTAGAAAGCATAGTGTGAACAGAAATAGATTTTATTGAAGTGGAGACTGAGGGTTCACTGGGGGCTGGAGAATCCTGGAAGATGTGCTGAAAATAGGCAGGGGTTTTCAAGTTGCCATTAGCTAGCTAACCGACCGACCTGACATATTCCATTATCTCAACTTGAATGACTTAACTGGCTAGTTTAGCTATTATAATAGATTAAGTACATGTTGAGGGGTTGCCTGATGCATTATGACACGCGTTTGTTAGTTACCCTTAGGTACATCGTTCGATTACCATTAGATTACATAGTTAGAGGTTTAAAAAATGTATTTATTTAAGAACATGTAATTACAGCTGATTAACCATCATTTGATTATTAACTGTTATTAGTTTATCGATGTAATTTGGATGTCAATGTCAAATGTATAGAAAACCTAGGAGATTCGAAAGGAACACAAACAGAGCGAAATAGATTATGTAGCTGCCCTCACCTCCTTGCTGTGAAGTGAAAAGCATACCGAGGACAAAACAGCTGTTCCAATCGGTTGACCGTGCATAATAGAAACCTTGCAATCGATACTGTGTGAATTGAAGGCTGCTTGTACAAATTTACCCAAGTCATGGGGATAGACTTGGAGATAAAGTCCCAGTGAGAACTCAAGTCAAATCTATTGAAATTGTATGTTTCGTTGTCGTCATATTGAGTGTTCCACAGTTGTACACCCTTTGTCTTATCAAATATCAATGTAATTTCAATGGCATCTTCTTTCATTCTATTGAAACAAAAACTTTCTGAAAAACTAAAATGAATTTGTCAACGGTGGATCAGTTTCAACAGTTTAGATCAAGTTCTGTTTTTGCAGATGGCAAGGGAACCAAAAAATGAGTCAATGTTCTGCTTTTAGTTAGTGAGCTCCCCAAGAGTTAACATGGGGAACGGGATAGGGTTTTACTGTCGTTCTCCATTGAGTTAGGAACAATCCCTTAACAGCTTGAACAAAACATATTGCACTTGGTATTTCAATCACTGAGCTGATTTCCTCTTAAACAGAATGATTCATATTTAATAATAATTCAGCCCGAGGGCACAGAAAGGCCATCTGCAAAGGGGGGGTGGGGGGTGTTAGTAGGACATCTGGTGAGTATGCGAGCGGTTGTTTTATTGGGGTTTTATTACACGTGCGGACAGAAAGGAAACGTAACCTTTTCCAACATGGTAAAACTCTGAATTCTGCAATCTGTTGTCGACCAGGCTGAAGGAAATGGCAATAAGTGAGAGATTAAGGCTAAACTGTTTCAGCCCTTTCTTTGGGCCCATTTGTCTCTGCTGCGTTTTCATTTACCTACCAAGCATTTAAAGGTCAAGTTCAGTCTGAAGACACTGAAAATTGGACGTTACTCTACCCTCACCTTATGTCAATCATCCCGAGTGGCAGATGGCTCTCCCGGCTAACCAGAGACATGTTCACAATTAGTAAATTGGGATCATAGCTCATTAAAAAGATTTCAGTTTACCAAGCAGGGGATTTTGCTGAGTTTTTTTGGTTTTTTTGTTTAACCTTGTGTGTTTATAAACACAGTAATGCTGCCCTTTTCTCATATTTTTTAGTTATTTCGTGAGTGCTGCCTGTGATAAACTATACAGGTTAAATGTTTTAATGTGTTTCTATGGTAAGCTTACGGTTGGTCTGGCTCGTCCATTGGCTTGCCTCTCTCCTTGCTAATACTCTTTTTGATCCAGTACTAATACTGGAACAAGTAAATACTCTCCTGGACACTGGTATCTGTCTAAAGAAGTAATATTTATACAGGCTGTTTTCATTTTGTTTTAATACGAGGCGTATATTCAGCTAGTTTGAGTTAGCATTTTCAGATGAATGTGACTTAGGCTAATTCATAAAGCGACTTGTGGTTGAATGGCAACATTTTTGCGACGTTTTACAATGTAATTTCACAATTACTATCATGCAACTGGAGAAATAGCCAGAAAGATATACCCGTCATCAGTTGAGTATCAGAAATATGTAAAGGGTGTAACATTAAATATAGTAAGTGAAATGAAGCATTTACAGGGAGGACCATTGTTTTTGTATTTCACACAGCATGTGATTTGGCTACCTTTTTATGGCATCAAAGCTCAATCTATTTAATCGATTTGTTCTGAACATGTATGATATGCCCCTATAGCCAACTAACACTTATGCTTTAAGTGAGCAATAGTTGCAGAACACCGTTTAGTTAATTTTTTTCTCCCCTCAATATCGTTGTTGGCTCATCTTAAAAATCGATTGCATTGTTTAAATTTCCACATATGTTGAGTCAGTGTACCAGAACAGTCGTAATTTAGATGCATTAAGATAGTGCAGTAAAAATCCAGCTATCGTAACTCAAACTCATTATGAGAACTGTTATCCCACCCGACAGTTAGTGTACAGTTTGTCATGGTCATTTAATGGAGCCTCGCTGCAGTCAGATTTGATATGAGTGTCATGAAAATGCACAGGGCCTGTTCAATCTAAATGACAAAATGACGTTGGATGAGTGGCTGCAGCTTGGAGGCAAAGAAAAACAAGTCCACCTTTTGAAAAAAGGAATGCTGGGTATCCTTTAAGATCTATTGGGCTTTTTATTAACGTTCACAGTGTCGTTGTGTTACTATGCTGGAACGCCATACATTTTAGACCCAGAGATGGGCGTGTTTGCGGTTAAGAAATAAAAACATGTTTCTTGCGCTTATTTTTAAGAAACGTTAATTAGCATTTTTGACTGGAAGTTGCAAGATAGCGCTTGTCATCAATCAATTTTACTACTTAATTGTCTAGCAACTATGCCTTAGTCTAGGTGAATGGCTCTCATTTTCATGATGGCAAGCCTGAATAATGAAGGATTCTGCTGAAGCCAAGGCTTTCTGTTGTAAAAGCTCCACTCCACAGCTCTTCTGCCTCTGACTACTGCAGAGGACAGTCCTCAGATTGTGTGCCTGGTCCCTGCTGTAAAAGCTCCACTCCACAGCTCTTCTGCTTTTGACAGCTCAGATTGTGTGTGTGTGTGTGTGTGTGCGTGTGTGTGTGTGTGTGTCTGGTCTCTTGGGACTCCTCCCACCTTCTCGTCCTGCAGTTTTTTCCTTTTCTTTTTTTCTTTTAACCAAGAGGATGACAACTGCTGGTGTAGGGCCATATACACAGTTTTGTGAGAGCCATTCCCTGGCTTTATAATTTGGAGCCCAAGCAGCCTTCCAGTCGTTTCCCACAGGGCACCTTCTCCAGAATTTCTGCAGTGGTCTATGGGTGCCTGGACAGCTGTCACCTAATTACACAGTATACTACTCTGTGTGAGCAACTCAGGAAGAGTGGTGGCACAGCACCAATTTACCAAACTGCTTGTTTATCAGCCCCAAGAGGCTGCTGGGTCAGGCCAACAAACATTTTTATAAAAGCATGCATTGTGGTGGGCAGGGATGAGACTTTTCCTGCTGTGGATAAGCATTGAAATGTTTTCACAGTGTGGTCTCCAGTAAACAAAGTTCAGGGTTTCATGTTTTCTTCAGAAAATGGATTTAATGAAGTAGCTTTCATAGCCTCTTGGACAATTGGCTAGTTTATGAAGTTGCCTTGGAAAACAATCTTTCCCTTAATCAATATGTGGTTGCAGCTCCCCTCTGTTTTTTTGATTGTCATTTTGGTCTATAATTTATAAGTAGCACAGTTAAATGTGGAGAAATGTTGGCTTTATTTTAAGATAAATTGCCTTGGACAGGCAATCTCCCTTTCCCTTTTTTCTTTGTTTGGAAGTTGCTGGAATTGCTAAATATATGTATTTATGCTTATGATTATGTAATTTCAATCACATGATCCAGATAGGAACTATTGAATATGAAGCGTAAGATTCCACATTCACATTGCGCTTTGGACAAGCACCTTTACCAACTGAGCCACTCGGAATTCCTCACCTTTGAACAGTTTTTAATTGTATGATGTCTTTGATGGCATGGTGGCTCTGCACATTGCCTTCTGAAGAATGCAGTGGTTTACTCATAAAATCTGACTGAGTAACTAATGTCTGTAAAATGTATATGGGCCTTCACACTTTGGCAGGTCTGACGAAAGGGCTTTCCTTCCAAAGTGATGCATTCCCCCCTCCTGCCACAATGCCTGGCCTCCTGGGGTTACACATTTGAAGATGAAACTCTTTTATAGTCTTTTTTTCCTATCCCTTCTCCAGGGGGCTGTGGAATAACGGTCAGCACACGGCCCCCTGCTGCGGAACGCCACGTACACAATCAAAAACAACTGCTCTTAGTGGAGAGGGAAGTGGGAGGGGGTCCTCTAAAAACACAGAGCTGTCTGAGCTCTATTCAAACAATGTGGTAGATAGTGATTATATCAAATGCAGTCTAGATAAAAAGTGTTGTATTCCGGAATACGGCCTGCGAAGTTTTCAGCATTAGGTGTGTACACCATTGTCAATGTCTGAAGAGGGAGAGAGAGACCCAAGTCGTAGAAGAAGAAAATGGAATGTGTGTCAGGATTTCCTGGAAACGAGCGATGCTTGAGGTCATGGAGTGAAGGGGGGGTGCTTTTCTCCCCTTTGTCAGAGATTTAAGAGCATAATGTCATTTTCACATCTGATGTAATGGCAAAGTTGTTGCATAGGTCAAGTTGAGGCTGCGTGCTGTTTTCTGAAAGCAGACCCTGGTACATTTAGCCTTGGGCTCTCCACAGCTGCTTACTCTGGCTGCTTGAGCTTTGAAATTTTTGGTAACATACTTACTAGTACAATTGGGTGGTAAAAAAAAAAAACGGTATATTGAATGTGTTCATTGTCTCTGAGCACGCCTTAGCATAGGTCAAATTTTCTCGGTTACAGCTTTGTTCAGTTTGGCAAACCTCAGCGTGATTGTGACCATCAAATGTGTACAATCGTGTTTAAAGTTCATACATTCAGAAAGTAGTCTGTTCAATGGCATACCTTGTGTTGCTAATCCACCTCTAAAATTCACATTTCCTTGTCGCCATCTTGGGTTGTCTGCCCATTGATTGACATGCGCAGTATTTGCTTGCATCTTGAACTACGCGACAAGAACGCAAGAGCCAACGGTAGCCTCTCTCAAACAAGAAGTGCACCAGGCTCCCCCTGGCTGACGCCGACTCCACGTGATCTCCGCTCTATAAAAGCCGGACAAATGCTCTTGTCTGGTCTGGACTATGTTAAGAATATATATATGGCCAAGGTAGGAATTTGTGTATTTCAAAGTAATTTTGAAACGAAACATTTGGCTAAGAACAATAGCATAGCCATCTGAATGTATCATGTCGGTAACTAGCTGGTTAGCCGCTCACCAAAAGTTATTGCGGGGTTGTGGTAAGTGTATGCTGCAGATGTACAGGCTGCTATGATGAAACCATAAAAGATATAGAGTCGGCCCACTACTGGTCAATGCTTGCTTTTTATATTATCCTAATACCTTTATATGTGGTGGAATGCACTTTATCCTTGTAATCTATTCTTCTTGTTCTTTGAAAACTCTTGTTAAAGTACTTATAGTAAAACACTTGTGTAGGGGAATTCATTTATGAAATATTTATTTATTATTTATTTATTTAGGATTAATGTATTAATCCCACAAAATGTATTTAATGAGATTGTGAAAACGTACTTCCCGTTAGGTAATAGGAATCTCTTTATTCTTGTTTTAATCTGTCTTGTATTTTACATTTGCTAAACTTCACAATCTGTTAGCTTGGTGTGAATTTGATGTATTGATTTTATGTTTTGTCTGTGGATGATTTCCTGTTCATATTGGCCCATTTTAACTAACTAGTTGCACAGTGCACACTATTGAAAGTAATTCAAAGTCTCTGTTAATTTTAATTTCTGACTGCATTTGATTAAACTTTAATCAGTTTAAATCTGGTGTTTAGTTATTTTTGTTTTACCCACAGTGTCGGTACTTTTGATTTGGCCCAGCATAGTTCTTGAATTTTTACAACATCCTTGAATGCAGTAAATACTATCTTGCAAGCTTTAGTCTAAATTAAGTGAGAATTCTGCAGGACAATTTATTTTTTATTTTTTATCTGTGTCACAGGATAAAAATGCAGATTGCTAGTCTTGAAACTACTGTTTGATTCATGTTTATTGTGCAGCAGTGTCAGTTTAAAAAAATAAAATAATAAATGCAGTCATTACCAGGTTCACCAATTTGCTATTGACAAAAGATAAAAACCAAAAGTCAATTTTCTTCAGTTGTCATTTTTGCTTGCAATAAACACATTCTGTACTGGGGTCTGTACTTGACAGCACATTATGATCAGAGCCGTCCCTATGGGAGCAATTCTCTACCCTTAGGAAAGTATTAAATCAGACATGCTCATGAATGCAGTATTGTTGACTCTGAGGCCCCTGGTGGAGCACTTGGTGACAGAATGGTTTCGTTGTATCAAATTGAACTGAATTTCAAATAAATGTGTTCACTACTTAAGCAAATTTAAGCTAATGGGAAATAAATGGCTTAATAATACTAGTGCATATATAGATACTGATTCCCCACGTAAATGAATAAAAGCCTTGCCCTCCATGGCTAACTGTTAATTGGATCATTCGGGTATTGTGCAGCCCAAGCCAGTTAAGCCATAGCATTCTCTTAATGTTGCTCTGATATTGCAGTTGCTGCACTGTTTTTGGCGCGTGGCGTGTTTGCCGAGAGGGGTTTGATTCACTGCATTAGCAGTGATTGCACCTGCCGTGAAGCCTGAAACGCAGTCAGTAGAAATTGACACGAGTAGCGCTAGATGATTGCTCCTTAACCATGGGCCGCCATTGTCTCCCTGCTGTTTAATTACTGCAGTCCTCATGCTCTTTAATTAGGAGTATTGCATAGTCTGAAGAATGGCTCGCAAGCTACCGTCCTGCCCTTTTACTCAGTATAAGCAGCATTTCACCTTCTCCTTTAAAGGGTATAAAATGCAGCCAGTCCCACACCTTTCTTTTAGCAAAGATATAACATTTTAGTCAACCTTTTTCTTCTATTGCTCAAAAAATGTGGAGCCATTGAGAATACCTGTCTCAGATGGGTGAATAACAGTACTGTCTCACATGGGTGAATAACAGTTGGGGTAGCGTCCCTCCCTCACTTTTTATGTAACAAATGATTTAAAAGCTGCTGACATTCCCCATATGTTACATCCAGATTCCAGCACACAAGAACCTTTCTTTCTGTTTGTTGCTGATTTTCATCCCTGCCAGCTCATAAAAAATACCTCATTACCTGGCAAATGACTGGATAATTTTATCCTTTTGCACTGAAATGGAACTGCACTCGTTAGCGCACAAAGCAGGGTTTCCTATTGATTTTTTTGTTCTTTTTGAGGCTGTTTTAAATGAGCCTTTATTCATGGCCAGAAAGACATTTGTGCACTGTGTGTGTGTGTGTGTGTGTGTGTGTGTGTGTGAAGCCCCCTGCAGGTTAATAGCAATGGTGTAAACCGGTTGATACGCTGCACCACCTTCCCCCACCCGCTTCTGCCCACTGAGTTAGCCAGGCAGGGCAATGCTCTCACATCACAAACAAGCTGTTAATGGGTAACAGGCGTGCAGCACACGTTCCACTACCACAAACCTTCCCTATTGAGGACAAGTACAATGACCATGTAGCGGCTGCTTGTCATCTCCAACGGTTTGTTATAATGGTCCGTTTTCGCTGACGTCTATCGTCAGGCAGCTCATATTTACATACCTTTGGGATATTAATAAGTGGTTGATAATTCTTTCCGATGAGTCATTGTTTAAACCTGCCAAGCCAATGGAAGTCATTAAACATTGTGCAGTCGTTCCAGGGTTAGGGTTGTTTAACATGCAGAATGTTCACCTGTTCTGTGTGAACTTTGCTGTCAGCCAAGCAGGTTAGTGAAGTGCTTTTCTTCTGTATGAAACAAAAAAGATGAGATTGTGCAGAGGGTTTTCTTTCCAAATGTTGTCAGTTGAGTGATTCCGCAGCACTTTAAATGAATCTGCTGGCTGGGTTAAGAGACACTAAGCCTTGATTCCTTTTAGCAAATCCCTCCTTGAAGTTGAATCAACTGTCTGGCGCGTCACCTGGTTTTGTTCAGTCTCTTTTGTTCTACCAAGCAATTCCCTGGCTCCTCTGTTGGTCAGGCATTGCGATAACTACTTTCACTTTTATTTTATCTTATAAATGAGTAACTGAGCTCAGGTCTCTAGAATATGCTGCACTTGCTGCATCCCAAGAGGTTCTGCTTTCAAAAGGCGGCAGTTGAAGGCCTCCCCTCAAAAAATCTGAGGGGGGGTCCTCCTAATATAACAGGCCGTTGAGCTGGAAGAAATTTGACAACCCCGTTTAGTTTGTGTCGTGTGATGCCATCAACGTGCCACATGTAATTGCTTTACTAATATTAAATAATAAATCTGTGGCAAGATATGTGCAGATATTATGACCCTGGCTTTCGTGCACTGGCTGTCTTAATGCATCTGTCTGCCCCTCACTGCAGAAAGCAGGAGCGGTTTCCTAGTCGGTCGTGTTCAGCCATTTTATTGAGTGTTTCTTTTTTGTTATTTGCGTCAGACGTTGCATTCATAAATATCAACTAGTTCTGGAATCTTAAAAGCCTTAATTTCAAGTTTGCTGACTGCTTGTGTGACCTATCTGGAGCTGAATGTGTCTGCTTAAAAAATCAGTAGGGAAGTGTGTGTTTTAATAGACACATTTTCCCAATGGCAGACTGTATATTTATGAAAGCACAAGTGCCATTTTGAGACAGTCTGTCATGAAAGCTATTTCAGTTTTGGAACTGTTTTATTGTTCCTTTCATGTCTTGAGTGAAAGCTGGTAATCCTAAACTGAAGAATGTCAAGGTCTTCACATCACCTGTGAACAAACTTCATATGGCACAGGCATGGGGAATATCAAGGCTGTTTTATCCTGATTAGGATTTCAAGCACTTGTAAAAGTTTTATTAAGGAGCTGTAAAACGTAGCTATGCTGAAAATTGTAATCTAGCAAATTTCTGGTTAGCAAGATGGCAACGTCACAGGAAATTTAAACCTTTAAAATGAAATGAATAGCATTTGGTGATATTTAGTGAGTTCTTACCTATTAACAAATGTAAGCAAGTGTATGCTAATTTGTTATTATGATTAACATGGCAGTACTGGGACCAAACCAAAATGTAATGAAATTGGATTAATTATTATTGTTGCAAGTCTCTTATTTCTCTTACAAAAAGAAACCGCTGTTAAAAAGTTATGCAAGTCAGGTTCCCAAAGTTTAGATTTGTTCATTTAACACAATGCTAAAAAACATTTCACTTTCCCAGTTGTAGAGAAATCTGCTCTGTGGAAACTGAGGTGGATCTTAGAGCTGCAGGGGATTAATACATCGTAACAGCATGTCTTAAACCATAGAGAAAATGTAGTTCTTTCATTTTTGCCAGCTGTGTGTGTGTATATGTGTTTTTTTAAGGAGATGAGTTTGTGACCTGACCACCAGCCTCATTCAATTTAGCTGCACAATCTATTGGATTGATTGGAATTCCGCTGCACACTGCCCGTGCTGGCAGTGAAAGGTTATGAATTTGGCGGAAAGAAAAATAAATCTAATTTACTCTGATAAAACTGTACGAGCAGGTTTTGTACACATAGGCTAGAGGTTAACATTTTTGTTGAAGATGTCATTTAAAAGTAATGTCACGTATGTGAAATGACAGAGCTTTCTCTTAGTATTGCTGTAATGTCGGAAAAGGATTTTGTCTTTCCGATAAAAGTAACTCAACAGTCATCAGTAGGATTCTTCTGATTTAGCTTTTTATACAAAATACACGACACGTTAGAACAGCTCCGAACATTCTGTTGGTTCAGCATTTAAGCGTGATATAAATTTAGTTTGGTCAAGGTTACAAATGTTCTATACTTTTTTCCCCTCATATTTTTTTTTTGTGTTTAATTGCCTTTCGCTCTCTCTCTTACAGATTGTGTATATATAGAAAGCCGGCGACCCAACACTCCCTACTTCATTTGTAGCATTCAGGATTTTAAACTGGTGAGTAACCTTTCACACCCCCACCCGCGCCCCCCAGACTGGTCTTCACTCTCTTGTCACTGAACCTTTCCATTGTTTTTCTTGTTGGAATAAGACAGTGATCCAGCAGGGCTTTGATGTGGAATAATTCTCTGCTTTTATGGGTTTGAGGACTAAGGATGCGTTAAGTAGCTATGCTCTCTCTCAAGGAAGTTTCTCTCACAAATGGTTTTTGTGTGAGTATTTTATGTATAATTTTGATTTCAATTGAAACATTTTTACTGCCCTACTTGACCCGGAGTTCAGCTAGTAATCAGGTTGTAAATTGGTTATGGTGTTTTTTCCCCTAAGAAAGCATCATGTGGTAGATTGTTGTACTTTATCAATAAATTAAGGAAAAATAGGTATGAAGATGACCCCCCCCTACTCTTAATGGTAGTGAACATTAAAGGTGATGATGCGTGGCAACCAGAAGAGCGGCGCTGATGAGTGGGTGGGAGTCGGGGGTGGTTGGTTTGTGTATGACTGGGACAGGCTTTAATCGGATTTCCAGGAAGAATGCTGAGAATGGCACGGCCTTTTCCCCGCAACAATGGCCTATTTTGTTTTGTGTGTTAATCCCCCAATTGATAAAGTGCCATTTAAGAGGTCTGCCTCCACTTTCGGGCATTATTCACTGAGAAGACAAGGCTCCAGTGTTGCTGCAGTCTTTTAAAAGGGATTTATCCATCTGAAGTTAATCAATGGAATAGTTGATAGTTTGGCCTAGGCAGATTGAGCCTATGTCTGTGCAGACTCTAAGTTTATGGAAGTCTGATACAGGTGGTTTTGTTTTTGTGGCATTAAGGTGCAGGGAACTGTAGGCACTGTGGAGCTTGGGCACATGTTTGTGCGGTTGTCGGCAGCCATTAGCAACACTGATTATGGGGCCCCTCTCTGACCTCTGACCTAAGCCTGTCACACTGCTTCCATAATTAGAGATCAGGCCTCTGTCCAGCCAATAGGAGGGCCTAAAATATTTGTGTTGATGTGAAGCCCCTTGTTGGGGGCAGAGTTTTTCCTTGTGTTCCACTCATGCCATTCCACTCAATTTTTAACACTGATCAATATATGCAAAGTACTAATTGGAGGCAAATCTGCCTTTTGTTAGCTGTAAATGTTGGAGTAGTGATGTCCTGAAAAAAGTGATTGTCACTCCGGTGTCTTGAGCAGCTTTTTATGCACGTGATCTGCTCCTTGCTATGTGCTATGATAATCTGAATCTAACAGCATTGAAATGCTAACCATCCAACCCATGTTTTTGTCAGTGCCTATGTGTATTGTATGTAGGGCGTTTGGATCTATTAAAGTATATTCTCTTTCTTTTATGGGGGAAAAAAAGCATTGGTCACTGTAGTAAATACAAAAAATTATCTGTTATGTTTTTCATGAGGCTAGGTTTCAAATGTAAGTGTTTCACTGACAACTACCAGAAACCCCCAGTGGACCATATATCACATCTTTATTATGGATAGCAACTTTTGATCTTGGATAATGTTTTCTGCTCCACCCCACAGTCTAGTTGGCCAGTACTAATATCCAGTCTGGTACTGTTGAAAACATACTTTCTCTGCTTGTGAAAACAGTACTATAAAAGGGTAAACGGGGAGTATAAAGAGAAACTAAAGAACAAATTGACTGTCAGTCTAAAACACAATGCATGTCTGTCCCCTTACTTTTCTCTGAAGATGACATCAATAATGCCATATCATAACATCTGTATTTGGCGTTAAGCTCCATGAAAACGTTTACTGAGTGATCTGAATAAATGTTGCAGTAAACCTCCTCAGGCTACCATTGCCTACTCATTTCCATAACGTCTGCAATCTATAATTGGCTTGTGAAGGTTGTTAAATTAAATTGATTGCTCTATACTGTTTGGTTTTTCATGTCATTGTGGTGTATTTGAAGACCTGTAATAACCACAAAAAGCATACCTTTTTAGGAAATGAATTGGGCTCATGTAATGAGATTAGGTATTGCTACTCCTGTCCTGGTCGTGCACGTTGTAGTTTGTCGTGGTGAAGGTGTGTATACAGTGCGTTGCAAAAGCATTCAGTCCCTTCTTGTGATGAATTATAAATGATGTGTTGATCAGAACTTGAATGCTTAGCGTATACACATTTATGGGGAAATCAGAAGGATAATGACAGTCGGAGGAGAAAATGTGCCCGTGCTTCCCACGGGTAAGCAGGGGATTGCTTACAAACCGCACTTGCCGTGCCTTTGACCTATGGCAAGACCTCATGAGCGTGTGCCTGTGTGCGTGCACATGTGTGTGAAATCACAAACTGAACCCCCTTCTACATTTAATTAGATCCGTCAGCATTCAAAATCCAAGATTCTTGGAGAGCGGGTAGAATGGACTATCTTATGTACTATATTATCGGATTCATTCTGATTTGAAATTTTACATTAAATATGCAAATGAATGCAAATAAATTTTACATTGTCTCAGCATTCAACAGTAGATGTCTTAAAATTGCCCAAATGAACCAATATTAACCTTTACTATACACATTTTTATCTGAATTTATTTCACCAATATATGTGGCACTCTTGAAGGTTGTAAACAGAAAAGACTTGCATTGATTTAGATAGCAAGGTCAGAAGAATGTGAATTCTGCAGCCACAATATTGTTGTAAGAACATCGCAAAAACAACCCTGGCGGCCATTGTGGCTTCCCGTAGCGGGGTGTTTTTGTTTCACTGCGCTCACTGTTCCCCGTGCGATTTAATCAGATTCCATTAGACAAAAGCCAGATATCCGGCTGCAGAGTAAACGCATTACCTCGCTCATGCCATTCCATGCGTATGAGAGGTAATGCATTTGCTCTGCCACAGCCGTGGTATAGTTCTCTAATGAAGCGTTTTAGCGCTTATCATACACTCAGGTTTCTCTGGCTGCTTCAGAGCTTTAATTCAAAACTGTTTGATATAGATGCAGGCACATGAGTGCTCATGTATTACCTTGCAAACATTTGAACTATTTCTCACAGGCATTGTGGTGCCAGAAATGGATGTTTAGGTATGAGTCCAGGAGTGTCTGAGCACTCCATTTAGTTGAATTGTGTTTAAAAAAAAAAAAAAGAGATGCTTTGTACATTTTAAGTAAAAGACAGTTCTCAATACCTGTGATTTTAACCCATTTTCATAGATGTCCAAAGAATGTCTTAACCACTCCTCGCTCATTTAGAACTCATTGAAATTGTTTAATGGGCATATTTATAACATTCATATTATAAAATGCTGCCTATGTTTATATATGCGTATCGCAACTGATCCTGAGTTTGTGTTTCTAATCATGGTTTGCCTTAGAAGCTTCCCTGGTGTTTTCTGCTTCCCCCTTTTCTGTCAAGCTTTTTGAAATGCAATTACAGGCCGATGTGCGGTGCCATCAGCCGCAGTTCTTGTTAATATTTATTGAGCGGAGCAGCAGCTGCTGCCACCTTTACAACAGGGAGCCTACAGTCATTAGGGCTGACAGCGTGGACATGGGAGTGTTGCTCTGTCTTCCTGAGCAGTACAGCTGATGCCATTCCATCGCAGAAGTGGGAGATGAGCGGCAGATCTCCGCACAGCAAAAGGTGGGGCTTATAAAAATGCTGCGCTGCCTTTGTAGCCAGTTCGGACTAGAGAACACATCTGTAGCACTCCAGGGCAGTGTAAAAATGTACAGTCCGGATGAAAAAGCAAGAACGCATTAAGTGGTGGGGGGAGCGGATTCAGCAGTACCCACTTCTGCATCAGTGCGCACCTTTTAAAAATCATGGCTTTTCACAGTTAGTACCCTGGCCTTTTTACTGGTAATGATTTATTTGTGTTGGTTACTTTTACTAGACATTTACAATCAAAATTGTAGAGACTGTATACTGACACTTGGCTCCTGCAGTTCATGTTTGATTTTTCATTGAACTGCTTATATTTGCAACGAATCAGTGTGCCTTTAATCAAAGCATTTCAGGTTCTTGCAACGGTAATTGTTGCTTCATCTCTGCTGCTGTGAAAGGCTGGCTTGGTGAGGATTACGATTCATATTCTTGTTCAAGGCAGACTGCTTGTGTTCCTGAATGCACTTAAGCCCCTTTGATGGAAACACTAAGCAGGCCTTTGAAATTACATTAGGTATTTGGTTATGTGCATTAGCAAAACAGCAGCTGTTTCCATACGGTTTGGCACACTGTCTTTTGACCTGCTGTTTAAGATGGATAAGTTTGATGTTTTGACATGATTCTAAAATAGCATCAATCCAAACGCGTTGCTATTTGCCGCATGTCAATGAATACATTAAATAAGTTTATTTTAGCTTTAACACAAAATACAATACTAAAAAAAGCTACCAGCTCAGAAAATGAATAAGGATTGCTGTTTGATATGCTGTGTATGAGTTTTGTCAGTATATTTTCTTTTTTTTTAAAGTCACACTTAAATGCTGTTATGGAAGCCAGTCAAGCACTTAGCAGGAATCTCTACAGAATAGTGGGATGAGTGGAGAAGGTAACAGATGAGGGAGGGCCTGATCCAGAGGTGTGGGGTCAAGGATGTGAGATGAAAATGACAGATGTAAGGGGTTGCTTCTGATGAGGGCTTCAACACCAAAGATAACATTTTCATAAAGCCTCTGGAAGTGGGATCAATACCAGCTCCTTGATGTCAGAGTAAATTATTAAAGGGAGCCTCTATCGCTGTCTTTCATTATCTGGGCTTTACCTTCCCACTGCTGTGCTGTTCATGGTAGTGGAGGAAAATGTTTTGCATTTGCCTACCAAAAATTAACCTCTTTAGCTTCTGAGATGACAAACACTGACAGTTTGGAGCATCACCAGCCTCCTGTCTGCTGTGATGTCTTAACTACACTCTGAAGCTGTTTAGCTTTAGCTTTATCTCCCCAGAGAAAATGAGACTGTTTTTTTCTGTGTGTTTTTAATAAATGAAAATTTAAAACTGAATCGGATGCAGTCACAGTACAGCAATGTTAATATGCAGCCATTGAAAAAGATTGTAACCTTTAGGAGTTTAATTACTTTCACTTGATCCAATGTTGACACGCATAGTTTTTTTTACAGAGTTCAAAATCAGAGTTGACATTTCATATTTTAAAGGAGTTCCTGAATTGGGAATAAAATTCACAAATTGACACGGTGCGTTTCAGCTGTGTCGTAGCATGGAGATAAAATTCACAAACGGACACGGTGCATTTAGCCGCTTGGTGGTTTTAATGTTTGAAGAAAAGACAAACCAAAGCTGATTGTACCGTTAGTCTTGCTTTTGGCTTTTTAAATTTTATTTTTTAAACCACATTCCTTTCTTTTTTTCCCTTAACCATTTGACGATATGACATGGGTTTTCTGTAGCACAACTGACCTTTGGATTGATCATGAATGGATTACTACTTCCACCCTCATAATTGGAGGTATATTCTGGCTGTATCTGCTTTGTTAGTGCGCCAAAGCGCCCAAGATCCATTGTGACAATTTCCAAAGGTCAACTCTGACTAAATGTTTTTTCCGGCATTAGTCAGATTGGTTTAGCTTAAACGTAATTTGTTTCCCTACATGGTACATGGTGCATGTTTCATTCTGCCTTGTTGTAAGATCCTTCCTTGCGCTTGTGAAGTTAAGCACAGTGGAAAGGGTTAAACTAAGAGCCTGGGCATCACTTCAGAGTATAGCAAGGACCTTTCTTTGTTCAGATTCCTGGCTGTTACATTCCTCTGATCCTTTTTTGATGAGTAATTAACTGTTTGCTTAATGATAATGTCAGACATTGTACTACCAAAATGACATGTCACTGAAATCAGTAATTCCTGCACACAGTATTTAGAATAGAGCAGTGGAGGGTAGCTAAATAGCCAACCACTTCAAACATCGGTACCGAAGAGAATAAGTCAGGCTGGCTACTGTAATGCTAATTAATGTAACTTCCTTGCATTTTTTATGTAAAGTTTTTTTGTAGTGTAATCAGTAGTACACCTTCATTACTAGCTACTCCAGTGCAGCTGGCCAAAAAGACTGCATAATGTAGACAGGTGTTTCCTTTCCTACCCACTGAGTATTTTTACTTGCTCCGCTATTTCTTTAACTAGTATTTCCTCATTTCCAGTTGTCACACATGTTCATTTGCCTATACTGTTGACAGACTGCATTTTGTAATTATTATGAAAATGCATGTTGGAAGCTGGAACCAACTAGCATTATATATTTAAAATGCATCAGATTAATCTGAGAATATTTTCACAGGAAACCATGCATTTTAAAGTAGCACCAGCTGCATGCTTTGCAATAAAATTAAGTATTTAACGATCTAATATGCAATTGAAGGGAGTCCACCGCAGCGAGGGCTGTACATTGAATTAGGAAGTATTGCTTTTGGTTAATTGTCTTTTTGATTGAGTCACAAAGAAAAGACTGTGAAATACGTATTTCTAAATGCAGTCCAGGAGGGCTCCAGATTAAAAAAGAAGAAGAAATATAACAGTTGTTTCAGGTTTTAGAATATAGAGTTTTTAAATCAGTGTACAGCTAATAAATTTGTTTTAAATATTAGAAAGTGATTGTTTTTGATGGGACAAAAGGCTGAGATATTTCCTAAGGAAAGTGCAGCTGTTTACCTGTAGCATACTTTGACTATTGCATACATCTGCATGTAGCTGCAATGTGGCCTCTATGTTCAAAGCACTGTATGTGTGTAAACAA